>CM033473.1:281807811-281964204 GCA_019447015.1 Hymenochirus boettgeri
GGGGGGGGTGTTGATGGTTTGCATGAGTGAAGGTGTGTGTGTGTGAGTGAGTGAGTGTGTATGTGTGTAGGGGGAGGAGTGTGTGTTTGTTTTTTTAACTTTGAATTCTTTATTAGATTATAGCAATTTACTTCCTTATTGTATTTACTACGTCCTGAATAATGCAATATATACAGTATATAGTGTGCTTTGCAGCTACATTATTAAAATAATAGCATTGTATTACCAACAATAAACTATTCCCTATATTAAATGACACTATATCATGGTCACTATTCCCTAAGATTCCCATTATTTTCATCTCCAGTAGTAGTAATATGAGTCCTTGCGAGGTGTGTGTGTGTATTGGGGATTAAAACACTAACTATACACAGTACCTGTATTGATCTGGCTTGTATCATCAAGCTTGAAATGCATATTACTGGACTCTAGTGCTGTAACATTGTTTTCTTCCAACTGCAACATTGTTTCTTTTAACTGTCCGCTTGAGTTAAATGTATCATTGCATACCTCGTAAGCAATGTGTGGCTATTGGAGCTTCTGATTTGCCACTCTTTAATACAGAGGACTATAGGTGGATGTGGACATTTTAGGAGCCATTCAGGGATGCCTGAACATTTGTGGGGTTGGGTTATTGTGTGTGATTTTTACAATACCTATGTGGGACTTAAATGGTATGGCTATTAAGCTTGTTTTTTATGTGGTGTATTATTTACAGGAAGGGGCAATAAACATTTATTTGTATTTTTGGCTTACAAGTGTCCTGTGCATGTACGTAGTGATATGGCCATGAATGTTTTTCGTTATTAATGGCATGAGGGCCCAGTTTCATATTATTGTGTTTGGGCAAAAGAGGGAACCAAACACCACAACAATGGGATGACAAAAAGAGGGGGACAGGTCTTGCTACTATATACAGTACTGGAAGCCAACAAGTGTGGTACCTACAACACATTTTTATACTCATAAGATTTAATTGTGTGTGTCACATTCTTACTCTACATGCTTTCCATTTCATTTCATTAACATTATTATTACATTTTAAAAACTGGGATCCTTATCAGCCATAGAGCAATAACCTGCTTGCAATCTAGTTTCCTGGAGCCTCTCTTTGCTTACAATATAATCATATCTAATATCATATCTATTCAAATACTAATCCAAGAGGTGGTTGGGGAAGTTTAAGGTGGGAAGGAGGCACCAGGGGAAACTTGTTTAGGGCACCAAAATGGCTAGAACTGGCCCTGACCCTTAATATAAATAATAATAATAATAATAATAATGATAATAACAATAACAATAATAATAATAACAACAACAACAACAATAATAATAATAATAATAATAACAATAACAATAATAATAATAATAATAATAATAACAACAATAATAATAATAGCAATAACAACAACAACACCACCACCACCACCACCGCCACCACCACTCTGGTCATTTATTTGCCCTAACCCCATTTGCTATTTTTAGCACTTTATTACATGAATTTGTAACCAGTTATTTAAAATAACTATTGCCCATATAATAGCAACATCTAGTTTTCTGGAAGAGGTTACCACATCCTCCTCCTGCTTAATGAGCTTTAATAAGCTTGAGCATGTGTAAAGGAGGCAGCAGGTGAAACAGCAGTCAATCATTGGTTGTGATGTCAGCAGTCACAGACTTGATTGACTGCATGGAGGAATTAGCGAATGGGGCATTAATTATCCTTAAATATCTGGTTAGTAATACATCCAATAATATACTGAATACATCAGAATCAGGGGCAGGTAACAAACAAGTGACCAGTTTTTCGTTTTAAGGGTAAACCTATTAAAAATACTGTTGTTGCACCACTAATAAACGTGAATTCTTACATCATATAAGTACTGCATATAAGGGTATAGATTCCATTGCAGTCCATCCTATGTATCTGAACAATCTTCTGATCATATTTCCAGAATATAATATATAGGGGATTATGCGTCCCTTACAGTAGGAGGTATATATAATATAGAAGGTGGCATAATATCACTATATAATAATGTAAAGTGCGCATTATTTCTTATAATACATAAGTATCTGATTTCTTCACCCCATTCACATTTTAAATTCTAGCCTTGTCCCTATTCCCACCTTAATTTAAACCCCCCAAGCTACCATCTGTAACTTAAACCCAGTAGAAAGGAACATCCCAGCCCAGCATCTATGCGGTTAAACAAATCTTTGTGGAGGAGGAGAGAGACATTGGTTATGAAGTGACAGGAAGCCGCTCCAGCAGGTTCCATTAGTGAAGTTTAACATGGCAAAAAAATGCTGAGTCAGGCATGAACACTGGAATGGGAGGGGCAGTGGGATATAGGAAATATAAGAAATGAGTCACTTAGTGACATAGCTGAGTGATTGTTATAAGGATATATACCACTGCAGCTCCCATTATAAAATATCACACTTATGTATTATATATTATCAAAGGATTTCTTAGACTTAACATCTATCTTTTTATTTTAAAGTAATACTTCCCTGGAAAAGTGAACTATTCTTTTAATGCATTGATTGAAGAATGGGGGCTAAGAAGCTATGCCTTACCTCCACATCTTAAAATCAATTCTCTAGGAGCCAGGAACAAAGGTGTAAGATATTTACCTTTCACGTGATCCACCACGGCCAACTGACAGATCATGAATCAGGCCCCCATCCTGTTTCAGTTTAACCATAGCGTGCATTAGTTATTATTATGTAAATATCTTACACCTTCATTCCTGGCTCCTAGAAAATTAATTGAAGATCTTCAATCAATGAATTAAATGAATAGCTCACTTTTCCAATGAACTATTCATTTAATCTACCCATAAAAATTAGGCGGCTAATGCACTGGGAAGTCATTTTAAAGGTGTTCAGTTTTATAAAATGATATCCTTTATACCAAGCTAAATAGGTGAATCAATGGTTCCATTCGGCTTGAAACATAAAATATTGAAATGGAAAAAAGGGATTTATTTCAAAATGGCTTGCTGGAAACAGTCACTTACCTGCTGTTATCACCTTGTCCACCTCTAAAAGGTGTCAATTAAGGGTGCATCTTAACCCGAACTCAACTCTCTGCTTAATTTTCTTATAAAGAGAGGCTGTACACAGGAATAAACAATATGGCCTGTTTAATGTCCTGAAAATCATTGGCAAAAGTCTAGTCAGTTGCCAAACTTTAATAGCAGTTGTTCTTATTCCGATGTTATGATACCAACTAGAAAAAGGTTTAATATTTTATTCCTGGCAATATTTCCTAAAAACAAATGAAAGCAAATTAAATATTTTTTAGTTTATTTAAAGTGAGCGTTAGCAAAACCACTTACCACAAAAAAACTTACGCAGCGCTGTACATTATAAAATACAGAGTATACAAACAAGGGGAAAAGTGCAAGCCATTATAAAGATAGATAAAATTAAATTAAATTAAATACAAGTTCGTACATCGGTTAAGAAAGCATATATATGAATTATGTATAAATGGATATAAGTGCAACAATCCTCGACACATTAAGAATCAGATCCCTGCCCCGAAGAGCTTACAATCTAAGTAATCTATGATCTAATTAATATACACATACAGGCAAACAATAAATAATTATTTCCCATTATAATCACTTAATCATTTATTATCAGGAGGAAATTTAAATTATATTCTTGGGTCCTGCCCTACTTCCTTAATCTACCATCTGTGTCCTAGAATGGGCATATTCCCCAGAAGACAGAACATGGCATGGGCAGATCCAGGTAGAGTAAGGTAAACCCCATGATGATTTCGTCCTAATAAGTTAAACTGATAAATCTACAGAATTATATACTTTATGGAGAGATTGTCATTAAGGTACAGGGGATGAAATGTGAGATGTCAGTCATGGTGATATTTCTCCCTTGAATCTATTTCCCTTTTTATACAAGACCAAGTTTCTTGCTAGCTCTAGTCCTTACTTTCAGGCACTGTTTGCTACAGCTAAGTCTGTTATCTACTAAACCCCCAAATCTTTATTCAAAAGAGATTCACTTAGCACAAAGCCATTTATGGTGTAGGAGGTACAAGGGTTGTTAAACCCCAAAGGCATCACCTTACATTTATCAACATAGAATCTGTCACTCTGCTGCCCATGTAGATAATCTAGGTCTGCTTGCACACAGTAACATAGTAATTGAGGTTGAATTAAGACATACGTCTATCAAGTCCAAACTATTTACCCTCACATTTAACCCTACCTAACATTTGATCCAGAGGAAGGGGGGAAAAACAGCTAAAAAGGGAGGGGGGATTCTTTCCTGACGCTAAACGACAATTGGAAAGTATCCCTGGATGAACCAGAACTACAGTTTATGTATTAAAACCAGTAATTCTCAATATTATATATAGTGTATATAGTGTATATAGTGTTCCCATATACAGTAGTAAGTGTGTGAGTCTGAAAGGAGAGCAGAGCCAGACTGGCACTACACATTGGACTTTTAGGGCTTACAGTAGTATGGAGAAACTAAAGAAAGCCAAAAGGTGAGGACCTAACCGTTTAAAGTAGAACTTAACTGAAATATTTATACTCCATAATCTGAAAGCATCCCCCCAAGAAATACTGGGTAAGATAACTGTGTTTATATGCATTCTCTGGCCACACCTCCTGACATGCTCCTCTGCCAAATATGGACTGTAAAAGGATTGGTCAGGAGAGTACTAGTAGGCATGACCTGCTGTAAGTTCTTGCAGTAGTTTAGAGTTGGGCATGTGCAAAGAACCTAGTGGTCAGTGACCACACTGTGTGATACCAGAATGCTGGAAAAGAAAATCACCATCCCCAGCACTTGAATTGAGAATTGAAAAACAGATTACTGCTTTTTTATCAGGGTGCTCTGCCTTCTGATTCAGTGTTGTTCTGAGGCTTTAATTGCCTCAGTATCAGGGGGGGGGGGCTGGTTTGGTAAGGTTGGGACCTCTGATTCAGGAGCAATTTATTAGTAAAGTGGCAGGTGTGCTCTGATTACTGTACAGTACATACCTAGACAAAGCAAATAAATTGCTTCTACTATGTGTCCCGCACATCTGGGTGTCTCTAGCTCAAAAATTCTGGAGACACAGTCCAAAAAATGAAAATAATAAAAGAGAATACAAAATACAAAAAAACTAGTCATTTTTGTTTTTTCTTTTTTTTTAAGCCAAGTTTAAAGGAGAACTAAAGTCTCCAGACAACATTGTCCCAATAGACAGAGCACATTCACAAACATACAACAGGCTGTGCCTCACCTCTCCCTTTGCTGTGGCCATTGGGTGATTTATGAAAACAACCTGTGAGTACTAGGGGTCAGCTCCCACAATCCACCTTAGCTGGGTAAACCCCCATCTAAGTGTCTGTGTACAGGCACATGCTCTGTAGTTCTCAACAGATCAAAACAAGGAAGTTGCAGCCTTGCTTCCTAGAAGCTTACAGCCAATCACAGTACATCACAGAGATCCTCCCTCTCCATGACACAGAACAGAGATTTCAGTTGTTTGTTTTCAAACACATTCAATGCTCCTGTCCTAACAATGATTTAATCCTTTACTTTTCATACAAAAATAAGTAATCTTTACAGTGTATTTCATAGATAGCATGGATGTAGGAAACGGAATACTAACATTTCAGCAAAAATAAAAGAAATAAATGTAAGTCTGGGGAATAGAACCCGCAACCTGTACATTTACACTGTCTTGCTAAAAGCAGAGCTCTTACCTCTAGGCTAATGGAGATAATTAATAGATAGCAGGTACATGTAGAATCTTTTACTATGAACATAGTGGAAACAAAAATAAAGGAAACTATGGGGATTAGAACTTGCAACCTTCTGGACTGTGTGTTTCTATAACTGGCATCTTACAAGGTGAGCCATGACTGAGTAAGCTGAACACTTTGGTACATTTAGGAGCTTCATCTTTTGCTTGGGACATAATAGAAACAAAAAAAAAAGAAGTCTGGGGTATTGAACTTGTGACCTTCTGAATTGTGTATTTTTAAACCTGGAGCCTTACCCGATGCGCCACCACTGAACAAACAAAGTACTCTGGTACATTTGGAAGCTTTTTTTTTTTTTTTTGCTAAACGATTCCTAAAAAAATGGAATATGGAAGTCCCTGATAAGACTTTGAAAGCTGCTTGTTACCCTGCAGTTTATTTTCCAGAAAGTTACACTGAATATTTAATAGATTATGATAACAATCAGCTTTCAAAGTCTTTTTAGGGACTTCCATATTGGTGTATAAACATCTGTATAGAAAACACTCTGTCCATAGAGACAGTGAATACTGGGGTCAGGGGGCGTGGTTCTTTGATGACTTCATGGGCTATGGGTTGTACTGGCAAAAATATGGAAGCCTTCTTATATACAGAATCTATTTCTCACATGTACTAAATGCAACTTACTAGAGAAGAATCTTAAAATGTATAGGCGTTCTGGGAAGAAATACTTTCACATTAGGTTTTAAAAATTTTAAGTTTAGTTCTCCTTTAATATCCATCAGTGTTTTCATTCAGAGCTTCCTTTAAAGAGATAGCGTTGGAGGTTATCAGATTGAAACATAACATAACAAAGTGTTGGTACAGGGTTCTGGTTCTGCACTCAGCTCATGTAATGAGTTAAAAGCCACATACTGTAAAAGTATTTACTTGAGGGTAACCATGGAAACATCAAAATGAATCAGAAATCTCTCCTTCACTTATTGTGATAATGGGTAATTAATGGTTTCCAATTTTGGAAACGTAATCTTGGAATAATAATAAAGTAAATAAATTAGTATTTTTTTTTTTGGTAATTTTGGTAATTGTGTGAGCACAACAGGGGGAACTGTGGTGCTCACACAGTTTTATTCTAAATGATATGCCAGGTTCCTACCTTTAAAATGAGCCATCAGACGCCTCTCTATGTCCAAACTGTGTGGAAATCACTGATCAGAAAATGAGGGGGTGGGCGACTGCCAAATATCATTTCAGTAGCTGCTCCCCCCTACGCCAGCAGTGAGATCCCCTTATTTCTTCATGCAACCCTGTAGTCCCTCCCCTCCCATTGCTATCACAGGAAGTGAACAAGAAGGGGAACAAGAGTCTAACCCATAAAAACCCTGACTATTATGGGACGAGTATTGTGGGACTGACCCACTTAGGATACTTAGGATTAATGTTTCATTAAATTATTGGGTAAAGTTACTGCAATCTAAAAAAAAGGAATTCATCTGACACACTTTTTTTGCCTAGGACCAGATGATAATATACCGAGTTTGTGTAATAAATATGGCCGGACGGCCGGGGTACTCAAAAGTACGCTTACAGGAGGAGACCCAAGTCTGTAGGTTAGGATACTGGAGCAGATGAGGCTGATGGGAATTGTATGCAGGATACTGAGGCACTACTGGAAACTGGACACCAAGGAGAATGTGCTGCTGTGAACAGGGATGCTGGAACAGGCTAGGTAAGTCTCTTATGCAGAAATAGCAAAGGTAAGTCTCTGGAACTGGCAAGGTAAGTATTGTCTCTGGAACTGGCAAGGTAAGTATTGTCTCTGGAACTGGCAAGGTAAGTATTTTCTCTTGAACTGGCAAGGTAAGTATTGTCTCTGGAACTGGCAAGGTAAGTATTGTCTCTGGAACTGGCAAGGAGGTTGCTGGAAACCCTACCCGTCTGTCAAACTACCGCCCTGTCTCCCTTTTACCGTTTGCATCAAAACTCCTTGAACGTCTTGTCTCTCCACGCATTACTAAATACCTCCATGCTAATAACTTATTGGACCCATTACAATCAGGATTCCGACCGGATCATTCAACTGAAACGGCCTTCTGCAAAGTCTCAAATGACCTACAAGCTGCCAAAGGAAAGTTCTAAGTCCTTATTCTCCTTGACCTATCGGCTGATACTGTGGACCTTCTTATGCAGATTCTCTATTCTCTAGGCATCCGAAATCAAGCTGCGTCGGGGTTGTGTTCTTATCTCTCTAACAGATCTTTCTCTGTCTCTTTTGCTAATAAGATTTTCTCTCCCGTTCCGCTTAGTGTGGGGGTCCCACCGGGCTGTTCTCCATCTACACTATCTCTCTGGGAGAAATAATCAGTTCTTTCGGTGTTAAGTATCACTTCGCTGCACCTCCCTACTTATTTTCTCTCTTGGTCCCTTATGTTCCAGGCCGTGTCTTCCGTTCCTTGCAAAGAAATCTTCCCCACAGACCCCAACTAACACTGCTGCCTCCCACCATAAACCATTCTCTCTTGCTGCTCCCTACCTTTGGAACTCTCTCCCTCTCTTGCTTCACCTGGTGACAGCCATTGTTACTTTCAAATCTAGACTGTCCTCCCACCTTTCTGAGCATCAGCAGACCAAATGATTGTTGGCCCTTTTAAGTACTTTGTACCCACCCCCCCACTTTTATCTGTATGTTGTTCCACCCAACTTAAATTGTAAGCTCTTCGGTGCAGGGATCTCATTCCTAATGTGCCAAGGCTTGTAGCACTTATATCAATTTATACATAATTTATATATATGCTTTCTTAACCGATGTATGAAATTGTATTTAACTTAATTTTTATCTATCTGTATAATGGCTTGCACTTATCCCCTTGTTTGTATACTTTTATAATGTACAGCGCTGCGTACCCAAGTGGCGCTTTATAAATAAAATTATACATACATACCTACAGACGTTCTGACAAGGTTCGGACAAACACCTTGCCCAATCATTTTGCAAATGTTGGTATGGATGACCCTTGCCAGGAAATGATGCATTTAGATATTAAATAATAATCAACCGTTAAATCTAATATCTAGTAAGCATTACATGCACACACAAAAACAAAGACATATTTAAGCTATGTCTTGTTTATAGCAACTTTGAAGAGGATTTATCAATCCCCCCACAGACAGGCTGCATACCAGAAGCCGAGCAGCATATACTGTACGGGAAGGAGAAGGGGGAGCAATTGGGAGCTTGCCCATCCCCAACATCATTAAGTGATCCAGCCAGTCATTATCTAAAGTGCATTCAAAGCTTTACACTACACACATTGTAGCTGTTACCTACAGTATGAAATCCAGTACAGACCTAGGAGGTGTCTGGAAGATGAGGATCTGTAGTAACCTTTTTAGAGAACAGAAAACAAAAACAATTCCAAATTCTCTTCAATCCAACCTTTCTTCCATGAGAACAACAATCCAGGATTTTACCAGCTGCAGCAGTAAGAATGTGAAGGTAGGTCAATCAGGAAGCTCCTGATACATGAAATGGACCTGTAGCTAAAGAATGACGTGACTGCAATAATTTACTTTACTTATGCAAAACAATGTGGATTTTCAACCACTTACTTGAATAAAGCAAACAAACTGATCCTGAACAATTAAGAGATGGACAAAACCACCGCCCAGTTTAATTCCCCCCGGGTAGTTTCACCAAATTCAGTTAAAAATCCCTGAAACAGAAAGGAGAACCTATGACAGTCTATAGGAGATGATTCCATGATAATCATGATTCATTTTAAACATAAGTAGGCTTAAACATTTTAGATGGGGATTGTAAATGGCATTGGGATTGTAAATAGCTGATTGGTGGATTGTCTAAAAGACACAGTCCATCATTACATCATTATATACTGTTGGATGTTTATTCTAAAATAGAATACTAGACTAGATATTGTACCCTGCCTAGACTACCCCCAAAAGAAATCACTGTGTCATATGGTTACTGTACATCACTGTGTCATATGGTTACTGTACATCACTGTGTCATATGGTTACGGTACATCACTGTGTCATATGGTTACGGTACATCACTGTGTCATATGGTTACAGTACATCACTATGTCATATGGTTACTGTACATCACTATGTCATATGGTTACTGTACATCACTGTGTCATATGGTTACTGTACATCACTGTGTCATATGGTTACGGTACATCACTATGTCATATGGTTACTGTTCATCACTATGTGATATGATTACTGTACATCGCTATGTCATATGGTTAATGTACATCGCTATGTCATATGGTTACTGTACATAGCTATGTCATATGGTTACTGTACATCACTACGTCATATGGTTACGGTACATCACTACGTAATATGGTTACTGCACATCACTATGTCATATGGTTATTGTACATCACTGTGTGATATGGTTACTGTACATCACTATGTCATATGTTTACTGTACATCACTAGGTCATATGGTTACTGTACACCACTATGTGATATGGTTACTGTACATCACTATGCCATATGGTTACTGTACATCACTATGTCAAATGGTTACTGTACATCACTATGTGATATGGATACTGTACATCACTATGTGGTATGGTTACTGTACATCACTATGTGATATGGTTACTGTACACCAATGTCATATGGTTACTGTACATCGCTGTGCTATATGGTTACTGTACATCGCTGTGTGATATGGTTACTGTACATCGCTGTGTATATGGTTACTGTACATCGCTGGTGATATGGTTACTGTACATCGCTGTGTTGATATGGGTACTGTACATCACTATGTCAGATGGTAGTACAATCACTGTGTGATATGGTTACTGTACATCACTATGTCATATGGTTACTGTACATCGCTATGTCATATGGTTACTGTATATTGCTATGTCATATGGTTACTCTATTTTGCTATGCGATATAGTTACTGTGCATCACTATGCGATATTGTTACTGTACATCTCTATATCATATGGTTACTGTACATCACTATGTGATATGGTTTCTGTACATCACTATGTGATATGGTTACTGTACATCACTATGTCATATGGTTACTGTACATCGCAGTATGATATGGTTACTGTACATCGCAGTATGATATGGTTACTGTACATCACTGTCATATGGGTACTGTACATCTCTATGTCATATGGTTACTGTACATTGCTGTATGATATGGTTACTGTACATCACTGTGTGATATAGTTACTGTACATCACTGTGTCATATGGTTACTGTACACCACTGTGTGATATGGTTACTGTACATCACTGTCATATGTTTACTGTAAATCGCTGTGTTATATGGATACTGTACATCGCTGTGTGATATGGTTACTGTACATCGCTGTGTGATATGGTTACTGTACATCACTATGTCATATGGTTACTGTACATCACTGTGTGATATGGTTACTGTACATCACTATGTCATATGGTTACTGTACATCGCTATGTCATATGGTTACTGTACATTGCTATGTCATATGGTTACTGTATTTTGCTATGCAATATAGTTACTGTACATCGCTATGTGATATGGTTACTGTACATCTCTATATCATATGGTTACTGTACATAACTATGTGATATGGTTACTGTACATCACTATGTGATATGGTTTCTGTACATCACTATGTGATATGGTTTCTGTACATCACTGTCATATGGTTACTGTACATCACTATGTGATATGGTTACTGTACATCACTATGTGATATGGTTACTGTACATCGCAGTATGATATGGTTTTGTACATCGCTGTATGATATGGTTACTGTAGCATCACTGTCATATGGGTAGTACATCTCTATGATTGGTACGACAATTGCTGGTATTATGGTTCCTGTACATCACTGTGTGATATAGTTCCTGACATCACTGTGTCATATGGTTACTGTACACACCCACTGTGTGATAGTGACATACTATTCCTGTACTTAATCACTATGTGATATGGTAACTGTACATCACTATGTGATATGGTTATCTGTACTCACTGTGTTATGGTTACTGTAATACACTCTGTAGTACATAGCTTGGATATGATATGGTTATACTGTAACTCGCTATGTGATATGGTTACGTACAGTCCACGGTCATATGGGTACTGTACACTACTATGTCATATGTTTACTGTACATTGCTGTATGATATGGTTACGATACTCACTGATGTGATTATAGTTTACTGTATCATCACTATGTCATATGCGTTACTGTAAGAATCACTGTCATGGTTACTGTACAACACATGTGATATGGTTACTGTACATAACTATGTATTGGTACGTTCATCACTGTCATAATGTTACTGACAAAACACTATGTATCTGGTTACTGTACATACTATGTGATATGGTTTTACTGTTCATCACATGTGATATTTTAGGTACATACTACTGAGTCTTAATGGAACTTAACATCACTGGTTGATATGGTTATGTACATCACCGTGTCATATAGTTACTGTACATCACTATGGTCTATGGTTACTGTACACCATGTCATAATGTTACTGTAACAAACACCATGTGCTATGGTTACTGTACAAACTATGTGATATGGTTACTGTTCATCCTGTGTTTATGGTTACTGTATATCCTATGTCCTTAATGTAATGTACATCAACTGGTGATAGTGTTACTGTACATCACTGTTCATATGGTCTCTGTTACATCACTTGTCAAATGGTTTATGTACATCACTATGTTGATATGGTAGTCCTACATCACTATGTGGTTATGGTTATGTAACATCGCTGTGTGATATGGGTTACCGTCATCCTGTGTGAAAGATTGTTACTGTTACATCGCATTTGTGAAGGGTTCTGTCATCGCTGTGTGATGATGTTACTGTACACTCACTAATGTCCATATGGTTCTAGTACATCACTGTGTGATATGGTTACTGTACATCGCTATGTCCAATGGTTACTGTACTTGCTAGTCATATTGGTACTGATTTTGCTATGCGATTATAGTTTAACTGTAAAAAATCGCTATTGCGATTATGGTTACTGTACATCTCTATATCATACGGTTACTTACTCCATAAGGACTGAATCGTGATATGTTATGAGATTTCTATTTTTGTACATACACTATGTCATATGGTTACTGTACATTCACGATGGTGATTGGTTACACGTCAATCACTATGTGATATGGTACTGTACATCACTATGTTAAATGGTACTGTTACTCGCTGTATGATATGGTTTGACTTAAGCATCTTGATATCGCTACTGTAATTACTGTCATAGCGTACTCACTCTCTATGAGTAGGTCGCTTATGGTGGATATGCGTATTCTGTATATGGTTACTGTACTAACTGTGTGATGTTTCTACTAAACCTAAAATATAGGAATTACTGGTATTATGCATAAGATCTGGTTGATCCAGGGATACTTTCCGATTGCCGTTGTACGTCAGGAAAGATTATCCCCCCCTTTTTTAGCGTTTTTTTCATTCCTCTGGATCAATGTTAGGTAGGGTTAAAAAAAAAAAAAAGGGAATAGGTTGGACTGATGGACGAATGTCTTTATAAACTTAATTACTATGTTAACTAGTGTAATAGTTCTGTCACACTGCGGATATGGTTACTGTACAAATCACTGTGGTCATATGGTTTACTGTACATCGCTGTGTCATATGGTTACTGTACATCCTATGTCATATGTTTAATGTAACACGGCTATGTGATATGTTTTTATGTTACATCACTATGTGATATGGTTTACTGTACACTCGCGTCATCGGTTACTGTACACCACTGTGTCATATGGTTACTGTAACCATCACGTGTGTCATAGGTTTACTGTACATCACTGTGTAATTTGGTTACTGTACATCACTTGGTGTCATTGGTTACTGTACATCCTGTGTTCTTGGTTTACGGTAATCACACTTGTCAATGGTTACTGTACATCACGTGTTGATATGGTTACTGTCTGTACTGTGTCATATGCGTACTATACATCCACTGTGTCAATAGGGTTACTGTACATCACTATGTCATATGGTACTGTACATCACGTGTGATCTATTACTGTAATCACTATGTCATATGGTTACTGGCACATCACTCAGTTTCATAATGGTTACGTCACATCCTTACGACGTCATACGGTTTACTGCACATCACTAGTCTCTAGGGGTTACTGTACATCACTATGTTATATGTTACTGTACATCCTGTGTGTATGGTTACTGTACAACCACTATGTGATATGGTTACTGTATCATAACTATGGTCTTATGGTTAACTGGTACATAACTGGGTCATGGTAATGTGACATTCACTGGGTTCATATCCGTACCTGTACATCACAATTTGATATGGTTACTGTACATCGCTATGTTATATGATTATTGTACATCACTATGTGATATGGTTACTGTTACACCACTATGTGAGTGGTTACTAGTACATCACGATGTCAAATGGTTAACTGGCATGCATATGTTCATATGGTTACTACATCCCTATGTCATATGGTACTGTACATCACTATGTTTGATATGGTTCCTGTACCTATCACTTGTGATATGGTTACTGTACAACACTATGTGATATGGTTACTGTACATAACTATGTGATATGGTTACTGTTCATCACTGTGTGATATGGTTACTGTACATCACTATGCATATGGTTACGTACATCAACTGTCTATGGTTTACTGTACATCACTATGTATGTGGTACTGGTACTCATTATGTGTTATGGTTACTGTACACATCAACTATGTGATATGGTTACTGTACATCAACTGTCATATTATTACTGTATACATCGCTGTGGATGGTTACTGTACATCACGTGTCATATGTGTTACTGTAACACGCTAGTTCAATATGGTTCTCTGTAAGTCGCTAAGTGCTATATAGTTACTGTACATCACTATGTCGTGGATTTACTGTCAATCGCTGTGTGGTATGGTTATCGTACATCACTGCAATGGTTTACTTACATCTCTATTAATATGTTACGTGTACATCGCTTGGATATGGTTACTGTCATCACATGTGATATGGTTACTGTACATCAACTTTGTGATATTGGTTTACTGTACTCTAATAGGTCATTATGGTTACTGTAACTCACTGTCATATGGTTCTGTAATCTCTATGTAATATGGTTACTGTAATCGCTTGTTTGTGATTATGGTAACTTGTACTCGCTGTGTGATATGGTTTGTACATCACTGTCTATGTTAAGTACTATGCATCATGGTTACTAGGGTAAGTCATCACTGTCATATGGTACTGTACATCCACTGTGTCTATTATGGTTCTGTACAATCACTATGTATGTGGTTACTGTACATCAACGCGTGATATGGTTACTGACATCACTGTGTCATATGGTTACTGTCATCACTGTTCAGATGTTACTGTACAATCACGGTCATATGGTTTACTGTACACACTGTTTCATGATGATTACTGTACATCGCTATGTGATATGATACTGTTACTCCACGATTGTCATGTGGTTAACTGTACATCATGCGTGGTATGGTACTGTAGCATTACTGTGTCATATGGTTACTGTACATCACTGTGTCATATTGTTCCTTGGGTTTCAACAAACACATCACTTTCATATGGTTACTGTCTCACTTTTGTGAATGATTAACTTTATACACTTTCACATCACTGGTGATATGGTTACTGTACGCACTGTGTGATATGGTTACTGTAACATCACATGTGATATGGTTTACTGGGTACCATCACTGTGTGATATGGCTCTGTACATCACTGTTGGTCTGGCTCTGTCACATCACTATGTGATATTGGTTGACTGTACATCACTATGTGATATGGGTTACTGTACATCGCTGTGTTGATATGGTTACTCATCGCTGTGGTCATCTGATTACTGTTCATCGCTGTGTGATTGGTACTGTACATCATGGGTGATATGGTACTGTACACCATTATGTGATATGGTTACATGTACACCTTATGTGATATGTTAATGGAAATCACTATGTGACATGGTTACGGAACACACTATGTCATATGATTACTGTAACACACGAGGTTATAGGATGTACCTCACTATGTGACATGGTTATCTGAACATCACTATGTCATTGGTCTTGCATCACTATGTCATATGTTTACGTCCCAACCCATCACGGATTCAATATGGTTACTGATACATCACTATGTGATTGTCCGACAGTACATAACTACCCCACTGTGATATGGTTACTGTTCATCCCTGTGTGATATGGTTACTGACGCACTATGCCATTGGTTACTGTACATCCACGTCATATGGTTACTGCCTACAGACTGACAATAGGATAGGGTTACGTTACATCACTATGTGTATGGTTACGTAATCACTATGATGGTATGGTTACGGTACATTCACGGTCTATAGTTACTTGTTACAATCGCTGTGGGATATGGTTACTGTACATCGCTATGAATATATGCGTTAATGTACATCTCTATGCTCTTAGTACTGTACATCATATGTCATAGGTTCTGTACACGTTGTGGGTATGGTACTGTTACATCACTCGGTCTATGGTTTACTTACAATCCTATGAATTGGTATGTAACACGGCCAGTGTGATATGGTAACTGTACATCATGTGTGATATGGTTTACTGTACATTACACTTCAATGTGTTACGTACATCACTGTGTATATGGTTACTGCTACATCACTATGTCATTGGTTACTGCTCATCACTATTATGTGGTTTACTGTACATCCACTGCGTATTGGTTACTGTACATTTCATGTGGCAATGGTTACTGATACATCACTGTGATCATATATTACTGTAAATCGCTATGCTGATATTGATTACTGTACATCACTATTCATTGGGTACTGTACAATCATGCATGATATATGGTTACTGTGACATGACCTTCATATGGTGACTGTACATCACTGTGTCATATGGTTGTTTACTGTACATCCTTTGTGATATGATTACTGTACATCACTAGTCATATGGTTACTGTACATCACTGGTGATATGGTTAATGTAATCACTGTGTGATATGGTTACTGACATCACTGTTGTGATTATGGTTACTGTACATCACTGGGTGATATGGGTTATGTACTAACTTATTCATATGGTAATGTCATCAATATGTCTATGGTTACTGTACATCACTATGTGATATGGTTACGTACATCACTATGTGATATGGTTACTGTACATCGTGTGTGATAGGTTTACGTCAATCGGTATGTGATATGGTTACTGTACATCACTGGTCATATGGGTACTGTACATCGCTATGTCAAGATTACTGTAACATCGCTATGTAATATGGTTATGTACATGCTATGTCTATGGTTATGTACATCACTGGGTGATATAGTACATGTACATCCCTGGCATATGTACTGTACATCTCTGTGTATATGGTACTACATCTCTGTCATTATGGTTACTGTACATCACTATGTGATATGGTTTACTGTACATCGCTTGTCATATGATAATGTACATCGCGTTTCATATGAATTACTGTACATCACTATGTCATATGGTATGTACATACTATTTCATGTGGTTTACTGTACTCACTGCGTGATATGTTTACTGTACGACTGTCATCTGGTTACTGTAAATCACTGTGTATATGGTACTGTACATCACTTGGTGATATGATTACTGGACATCACTATGTCATTATGGTTACTGTACATCAATATGTGATATGGGTAATGTACATCACTAGTGATATGGTTACTGTACATCAAGTGTGATTAGTGGTTACTGTACACACTATGTGATATGGTTAGGTACATCGCTGTGTGATAGGGTTAGGACATCGCTATGTGAATATGGTTACTGTACATCCACTGTCATATGGGAACTGTTACATCACTATGTCATAGGGTTACTGTACATCACTATGTGAGATGGTTACTGTACCCATCACTGTGTGGTATGGTTACTGTACTCACTGTCATTGGTTACTTGTTACACGCTTATGTATATGGTTACTGTACATCGCATGTCAATGTTATGTAATCGCTGTGTGGTATGGTTACGTAACATCGCGATGTGATATGGTTAGTAACACACTGTAATATGGTTATGTACATCTCTATGTCATATGGTGACTGTACATCGCTATGTGATATGGGTACTGTACACGCTATGTATATGATTACTGTACCTCACTATGTCATATGGTTAATGTAATCACTATGTCAGGTGGTATGTACATCACTATGTCATGTGGTTACTGTCACATAATATGTCATATGGTACTGTACATCACTATGTCATATGGTTACTGTACATCACTGTGTCATATGGTTACTGTCACATCACTGTTTTATGGATTACTGTACACACTAGGTCATATGGTTATGTACATTCACTAGGTCATTGGTTTTTACTGACATCACTATGTCATAGGTTACTGTACATCGCTGGTATAGGGTTACTGTACCCGCTATGTGATATGGTACTGTACATCACTGTGTATATGGTTACTGGACTCAACTGTGTGCATATGGTACGGTACATCCACTGTGTGATTTATGGTACTGTACATCACTGTGTGGATTGGTTACTGTACATCCCACTGTGTGATATGGTTACGGTACAGCACTATGTCATATGGTTGACTGTACATCCACTATTATATGTTACTGTAAATCGCTGTGTGATATGGTTACTGTAACATCACTATGTGAGATGGTTACTGTAATCATTGTTGATATGGTTACTGTACATCGCTATGTCATATGGATAATGTACATCATATGATCATGATGGTTACTGTACATCACTGTGGTGGTATGGGTACTTGTACATTCCACTGGTGGTATGGTTACTGTACCATAGCGAATTATGTTGAGATGGTACTGTCTACATTACTGTCCATATGGTTACTGTACAATCGCTGTGTGATATGGTACTGTACATCGCTGGGGGTCATATGGTTACTGTACATCGCTGTGTCATAGGGGTATGTACATCACTGTGTCATATGGACTGTTACATCACTAGTTCTATGGTTACGTTACAGCACTATGTAATGTGGTTACTGTACATACTAGGTTCATGTGGTACTGTTACATCACTGCGTTGATATGGTTACGTACAGCAATGTCATATGGTTATGGTACATCACTGTGTCATATGGTTATTGTACATCACTGTGTCATATGGTTACTGTACATCACTATGTGATATGGTATGTACATCGCTATGTTATCTGATTACGTTAACAGCGCTATGTATATGATTATGTACATCGCTATGTGATATGATTACTGTACATACTATGTCATATTGGTACTTACATCACTATTTCATGGGTGACGTACATCACTGCGTGATATGGTTCATGTTGTGACATGACTGTCATAGGGTTAGTACATACTGTGTCATCATGGTTACTTGGACATCAATTTGTGATATGATTAGTACATCACTATGTCTATGATTACGTAGATCGCTATGTCATATGGGACTGGACATCACTATGTGGTATGGTTACTGTACTCCACTATGTGGTTATGGTTACGTACATCACTATGGATATGGTTACTGTACATCACTTGTTTGTTATGGTTTACTGTAACATCATATGGATATGGTACTGTACATAACGTCATATTGGTTATTGTAAATCGCTGTGTGATATGGTTACGGCACATCACTGTATTGGTTACTGTACATCCCTATGTTAATATGGTTACTGTACACACTATTGATATGTTACTGTACACACTAGGTGGTATGGTTACTGTACATCACTATGTGGTTTAGGTTACTGAAATCACTATGTGATAGGTTACTGTACATCACTATGTGATATGGTTACGGTACATCACTGTCAATATGGTTACGTGCATTGCTGGTGATTTGTGATATGGTTACTGTACATCACTGTATATGGTACTGTCCATCCACTGTGATATGGTTACTGACATCACGATGTGATATGGTTAATGTACATCACTTGTGATATGGTTACTGTACATCTCGGTGTCATATTGGTTACTGTACATCACTATGTGATATGGTTTAATGTAACATCACTATGTCTATGTACAATGCTGTGGGAACCTTACCCTGGGCTTTCTCTAACACTCTTAGCCACATTCATAATCTGCCCTTAACACCGGCTGTGATTATGCTAATTGGGACTTTCCAGGGTAATAATTGCCACAGATTCTTGACAAGTGACATATGTGATATGGTTAAGTACACACTGTGTGCTTATGGTTACTATGTAATCGCTGTGTGATTGGTTTGTACACGCTGTTTGATATGGTTACTGTTACATCCACGTCATGTGTACTGTACATCTTATGTCATCTGGTTTACTGTACATCGCTATGTCATATGATTACTGGACACTTCGCTATTCATATGTTACTGTACATCAATGTGTGATAGTTACTGTACATCACTGTGTGATATGGTTATGTACATCACTGTTGTGATATGGTGACGTAACTCACTGTCATATGGTTACTGACATCAGCTATGTTATGGTTACTGTACATCGCTATGTCATAGGTACTGTACATCGCTGCGTGGTGATATGGTTACGTAATCCGTCATATGTTACTGTACATCACTATTGATATAGTTACGTACATCCCTATGTGATATAGGGATGTACATCACTATGTCATATGATTACGTACATACTATTCCATATGATTACTGTACATCGCTATGTGATCTGTTACTGTACATCGCTTAGTAATATGGTTACTGTTACATCATATTTCATGTGGTTACTTTACACACTGTGTCCATATGGTTATGTACATCACGTTTAAGATGGTTACGGTACATCAGGTTCATATGGTTACGTACATCAATGTGTAATGGTTACTGTACATAATATGTCCCTATGGTTAATGTACATTACACTATGTCATTGGTTACGGTTACATCACTATGTCATTATGGTTACTGTACATCACTATTCATGTGGTACTGTAATCACGCGTGATATGGTTACTGAACATGACGGTGTCATATGGTTACTGTAAATGCTGTTGTCATATGGTGACTGTAAATCACTGTGTCATATGGGTACTGTACAGCACTGTGTCACTGGTACTGTACATCACTGTGATATGATTAATGTTACACACTATGGCATATGATTAACTGTTAGCTCGCTGCCATATGGTTAATGTACATCACATGTGATTATGGTTACGTTACATCACTATGTTTTAGGGTTACTGTACATCACTATGTGTATGGTTACTGTACATCACTATGTGAGATGGTTACTGTACCTCCTATGGATTATGGTTACTGCTAATCACTGTATGGTTACTGTACATCATTATGTGATATTGGTTACTGACATCACTGTATATGCGTTTACTGACATCGCTGGTGTTGATATGGTTACGTACATCACGTCATATGGTTACTGTAATCACTTTAATATGGTTACTGTACATCCACTATGTGTATGGTTACTGTACATCACTATGTGATAGGTTACTGTTCCATCACTGTCATATGGTTACTGTGCATTTGCCTGTGTGTGAATGGTACTGTACATACGGTGATATGAGTTAATGTACATCATGTGATATGGTTTACTGTACATCACTGTGATATGGTTACTGTACATTCGTGTGTGATATGGTTATGTACATCGCTGTGTGATTATGTTCGGTACATCGCTGGTGAATGGTTACTGTTACATACACTATGTGATATGGTTCCTGTACATCACGTGTGATATGTACTGTTTAACATCCACTATGTCATATGGTTACTGTACATCGCTATGTCTATGATTACTGACTTCGATATGTTCATATGGTTACTTACATCAACTGTGTGATTATGGTTTACTGTACATCCTGTGTGATATGGGTACTGTACATCACTGGGTGATAGGTTACTGTACATCACTGTCATATGGTTACTGTACATCACTGTCATATGGTTACTGTACATCGCTATGTCATATGGTTACTGTACATCGCTATGTCATATGGTTACTGTACATCGCTGTGTGGTATGGTTTACTGTACATCGGATGTGATATGGTTACGGTAACATCACTGTCATATGGTTACTGGACATCACTATGTGATATCGTACTGTACATCAATATGTGATATTGTACTGTACATCACTATGTCTATGAATTCTGTACAATCGCTATGTGAATGATTACTGTACATCGCTAGTGATATGGTTACTGTACATCCACTATTTCATGTGGTTACTGTAAATCACTGTGTCCATTATGGTTACGTACCTCACTGTTCAATAGTGTACTGGACATCACGGTTTCATATGGTTACTGTACAATCACTGTTTCTATGGTTCTGTAGCATCACTGTGTCAATGGTTAATGTACATCACTATGTCATATGGTTACTGTACATCACTATGCATATGGTTACTGTACATCACTATGTCATATGGTTACGGTACATCACTATGTCATATGGTTACTGATACATCACTATTCATGTGGTTACTGTAACATCACTGCCGTGAGATGGTTACTGTACATGACTGTGTCATATGGTTACTGTAACAGGACTGTCATATGGTTACTGTACATCACTGTGTTCATATGGTACGTACATCACGTGTCATATGGTTATGATACATCACTTTTGGGATATGATTATGTACAATCACTATGCATATGATTACTGTAGATTGCTATGTCATATGGTTACGTACATCACTATGTGATATGGTCTACTGTACATCACTATGTGGTATATGGTTATGTATCACTATGTGATATGGTTACTGTCATCACTGTTATGGTTACTGTACATCATTAGTGATATGGTTACTGTACTCACTGTCATATGGTTACTGTTACATCGCTGTGTGGATATGGTAGTAACATCCACTGTCATAGGTTACTGTACATCCTAGGTAATATGGTTACTGTACATCACTATGTGGTATGGTTCTGTTTACATCACTATGTGACGTTGGTTACTTACATCACTATGGTTATATGGTTACTGTACATCACGTCAATAGTTATGTGCATTGGTGTGTGATATGGTTACTTAAATCACTGTGAATGGTACTGTACATCACTGTGATATGGTTACGTACATCACTGTTGATTGGTTATGCTACATCACTGTGATCTGGTTAGGTACATCACTATTGTGCTATGGTTACTGTACACGCTGGTGAGATGGTTACTGGACATCCACGATGTGATTATGGTACTGTACATACGGTGTGATCATGGTTACTGTACATCACTAGTGTCATATGTGACTGTAATCACTTGTGATAGGTTACTGTACATCACATGTCATATGGTTACTGTACATCGCTATGTGATATGGTTACTGTACATCGCTATGTGATATGGTTACTGTACATCACTATGTGATATGGTTACTGTACATCGCTATGTGATATGGTTACTGTACATCGCTATGTGATATGATTACTGTACATCGCTATGTCATATGGTTACTGTACATCGCTATTTCATGTGGTTACTGTACATCACTATTTCATGTGGTTACTGTACATCACTGTGTCATATGGTTACTGTACATCACTGTGTCATATGGTTACTGTACATCGCTGTGTGATATGGTTACTGTACATCGCTGTGTGATATGGTTACTGTACATCACTGTGTGATATGGTTACTGTACATCACTGTGTGATATGGTTACTGTACATCACTATGTCATATGGTTACTGTACATCACTATGTGATATGGTTACTGTACATCACTATGTCATATGGTTACTGTACATCGCTGTGTCATATGGTTACTGTACATCGCTGTGTGATATGGTTACTGTACATCACTATGTGATATGGTTACTGTACATCGCTATGTCATATGGTTACTGTACATCATTGTGTGATATGGTTACTGTACATCGCTATGTCATATGGTTACTGTACATCACTATGTCATATGGTTACTGTACATCACTGTGTGGTATGGTTACTGTACATCACTATGTCATATGGTTACTGTACATCACTGTGTTGTATGGTTACTGTACATCACTATGTGATATGGTTACTGTACATCGCTGTGTTGTATGGTTACTGTACATCACTATGTGATATGGTTACTGTACAACACTGTCATGGTTACTGTACATCATTATGTGATATGGTTACTGTACATCGCTGTGTGATATGGTTACTGCACATCACTGTCATATGGTTACTGTACATCACTATGTGATATGGTTACTGTACATCACTATGTGGTATGGTTACTGTACATCACTGTGTGATATGGTTACTGTACATCACTATGTGATATGGTTACTGTACATCACTATGTGATATGGTTACTGTACATCACTATGTGATATGGTTACTGTACATCACTGTCATGTGGTTACTGTGCATTGCTGTGTGATATGGTTACTGTACATCACTATGTGATATGGTTACTGTACATCACTATGTGATATGGTTACTGTACATCACTATGCGATATGGTTACTGTACATCACTATGTCACATGGTTACTGTAAATAACCATTTAAAAAGAATAGACCAATAAAAATAATAGGTGTATGTTAAAGTATATTTTTATTGGATGGGCTCAGCACTGGAAAGAAAGAGAGACAAAAATGGCAAAAATAGTCTTACTGTATGGACACCTTTTAAATAAATTCAGATAAGTCTGGTGCCTGGTAATAAACTGCTTTTTTTAAATGGAACTGTTGCTCAAAGTATTTTATTTTTGATTAACTTCATGTTTCTCCATTGGTATGTCTGGTATTTTTGTCTAATTAAACAGTCTTCTCCAAATAAACAATAGTTACTTTAGAACATGGCACACTACATGCCCCTTAGCAAACTTACATTTTAATAAATATAGAAATGGATATATCTGTTGTATTCAATTAGATCAACTGGACTTCAAAGGTATGTCCTTTATCCTTAAGATCCAGGTACACGGCTGAGTCCTGACCCGAATTGGCTCTTCTGTGCTGGGCCATAGGTTGATGCAGTTGTTGTTTGGTCATACCTTTGAAGATTGTAATGTTAACATATTGGCAAAGGAACATGACTGGTTCAAGAGAGGTTTTAAGGAGGCCATTTATGTGAAAATAAAGAAACCAAGCCTAAATAGAGGTGGGGGGGTCGACACCAACTGTCC
Organism: Hymenochirus boettgeri; assembly: GCA_019447015.1. Lineage (NCBI taxonomy): Eukaryota > Metazoa > Chordata > Amphibia > Anura > Pipidae > Hymenochirus > Hymenochirus boettgeri. The sequence continues at coordinate 281,832,710 of CM033473.1, forward strand.
GCCATGTACAATGCTGTTTTGACACCTTACCCTGGGCATTCCTATAACACCTCTTAGCCACTATTCAATCACACCCTTAACACCTGGCTGTGATATGCTAATTGGGACTTTCCAGGGTACATAATTGCCACAGATTCTTGTACAAGTCATTCTGAATTGAGAAAACCAGTCAGATGACTAGCGAAATGTCTTCAAGAACTAAACTTCAAGTCCAGTTGATCTAATTGAATACAACAGATATACCATGACATGGATGAATGAGAACCTTCACAAGCATAGAAATGGATACAAAACCGAACTGGAATCCAAGTTCAAGCCGAACTTTATTAGTTCGCACGAACTCGAACTATTCGAACTAGTTTGTACTCGAACTAGTTTTATTTTCGGGGACTCGCAGGATTATTTTAGAAAATCCTCAAATGTTTAAGAGTTCTCGAACGTACGAGGATTTTCGAACGTTCGGTAAGCCTCGAATGAGTTATTTAGAAAACTCCCGAAATCGGCCTCTCGCGTATTGCCAAACGTCCGACAATCCCACAGCCGGGGCTTAAGGGGTCCCTCAGCTCGAACCTGACAAGGGCCCATTGGGGCTTAAGTGGTCCCGCAGGTCAAATCAGAATTCCCTTTCTGGAACTTATAAGTGCCCTTGCCTTGTGCCTTTTTTTGTGGGGTCCTGCAGCTCGAAACAGGACCCCCCTGGTCCTAAAAAGTACCTTTCTTGGCATCTTCTTGTTGGCGACACGAACACCGCTGATGTCAAATCAAATATGATTGGTTAATGTGTGATCATATGATTAAAGTAGCGCACATGTACGATACGTCCGGTTTTCTTGCTGTTATCCGCGCACGGACGTGTTCCCCAGATCTCCCAGGTCACAGAGGCTTGTACAGTAAGTTTACATTGCTATATTTTGGAAAGTTCATTCGAACCATTGACTTTAATGGGTCCGCTTTCAAACTTTCAAACTTTTTAGAAGTTCGAAAGTTCAAAAACAGACGGAAGTTCGGCCATCTCTAGTGCTGAAGAATTGAAGAAGCCTGGCAAACCTTTTTTTGTCATATTAGTGGTACTCACACAAATTATATCGGCAGGTTAGAATGACCAATCCCACCTCCCTGCCCCTGGTACATTTCAATTTAACTGTTTATTTTTTGTATTTTTAAAAACTTTATATGCGTAATACTGCACTACCATTCAATCAAATGAGCAATCTCCATAAACATACATGTCAGTCCTTACATTCACCATTATATACAGGTAGCCTAGGTGCACCCAGCCCTGGACCCTTTGCCACCAGATCCAACCACATGTAATAAATAAAAAATAAAGAGTTTGTGCACAAAAAAAGTAACAATCTTGGTCACTCTTGGTCAATCTTTTAAAAACCTAGAGGGAAGTGAATCCCCGACTGTCCCTTAGCTGTAAGTAATTTCTCCTTATCTGACATTTTTAGTCTATAGGATACTTTCTAGTACATACGCCCATTCTAAAGGTTCGTCCATACGTGCGATCACGGGTCCCAGCCTGCGACGCACGATGTGTAGAAACGAATGTTTCGGCCAATAATCAACCAGTGTGTAGGCACTTTATAGGATGAAACTTTCGTTCCACACGGGACCCGCAATCGCACGTGTGTACGAACCTTAAGTCTAAGGGGCCTATTTAAAGGACATGCCCACCCTTAAAACATAAAACTGGTGGTTTGTCAGTTATCTGCCCGCAACCCCAACTGCTATTTTTACCAGTTTGTTACATGGATGTGTTACTACATATTTAACGATGAGTTCACTTCTGTTTTGACAAAGGTGTCTGCCTCTTATCTCTGCTTAATTAACTTTTCATAAGCTTGAGCATGTTCAGAGGAGGCAGCAGGGGAAACAGCAGTCAATCATTGGTTGTGATGTAAATAGTCACAGCCTTGATTGGCTGCATGGAGGGAGGGGTCAGCTTACTCATCCAGAATGGGGCAAATGATTATCCATAAATATTTGGTTAGTAACACATCTAATAATGTGTATTTAATGTATCAGTCAGGGCTGTAGCCAGATAACTACAGTAACAAGTGCCCAGTTATTTGTTTTAAGTTTGGAGATGTCCTTTAATAAGAGGCACAACATTATCCCTGTGTTCTTATTCTGCAACGTTATTTTCACCAAATCAGTTTCAGCCAATAGACACTAAAGCATGCTCTTCTACCCATCCTCTTCTGCAGCTGGACGTCACCCCATTCACTTTTATAGGGTTGGCCTCTGTTTAACACAATTAACACAACGTTTTAGAAATTGTAAATAGTGCATTTAATTAATATTTTAATAAATCCTTTTATTTGGCAATGGTTGATTTGGAAATATCGAATAAAGAATAATTTGCATAGCAAAATATATTCATAATTTTCTTTCTATCCCTTTAATGGCATCTATCAGAAAAAAATGGGTTTGTATAAACTACTAAATTAATCATGGCAGGGGGCAGGGCTGTGTTTTAATAATAGATCTTGGTTAAGTTGATATTTATTTTGCATTCCTTGAAGGTTGCAGGATTCTAGAAACACAAAAGCCTTACAGAACTTCTACAATATATCAAGAAACTTAATTTGTATAAACAGTCAGTTAAAAATATCCCAAAGGTTAGTATATCTTATTTAACCAATATTCATGTCATTATACAGATCATATAGACTGTGATGATGATTCCTGTGCAAAACAGGGGACACCAGCATATATTATTTTTATAAACTGACTTTAATCAATTGAAATCTTACATGAAAGTTGTGATGACTGGTCTGGTCCTGTACCGTTCCCTCATTCTGGTCCCTGGCCAATGGGAAAATGTGTTCCTTGAAGAGTGTCTTCCCATTTGTCAGACCCTGGACACAAGTAGGGGGCAGGGTGGACAATACCATTAACAGTTACTTAACAAGCAATTGGTGGTAAAACCCAGCAGATGAAGACCTAGCTGTTAAGTTCTTATACCTGGATACTTTTAATAGCAGGGGGTGGTTTTTAGTATTATTGTTTTTTGATTAATTTATGTATTTTTTTAAAGAAAGGACACTATTCCTGTATAGATCCCTTTTTTAATTATGTTGTTAATATGAATATTAAAGGATAACTAAACTGTAAACATTACATTTTTTAAAATGAAAAGTAGCTAGGGCAGGAAAGTAGGATTGATAATTCCTACCTCCCAAAATTGTTTCATTTAGGATACAGCACATAGAGTTTTCATCTGCCAAGTTAATGCCCTGGGCCATTCATTTATTAAAGATAAAGCTGAAGCTCTCAGAAAACCTGGCAGAAGCAGTTTTTCTTCCTCATAACAATGATAATGGAAGGTAGAAAGTTCCAATTCTACCTCCCTGCCCCCAGGTAATTTTCATTTTACCTGTTCTTGAAAAAACAGTTTCAGGCAAAAGTTTACTTTCAACACAAACATAAACTTTCCACTATTGTCACACAGAGAATAATAAATCATTGTAATGGATTGGGGAAGGGAAGTTGCGATCAGATGTGGGAGTTGTTCGATTCATGTTCGCTCTAAATACATAAAATTGTTTTTAAAAAATGTTTATAAAAAAGAAAATAATAATTAAACAAACAAAAATATAACAAAAAGATGAAACAGGCCTCAAGCCCTCAGTTTGCCCACCAGATAAAGTGACATTTGGTTCAAGTACAATTTGAGGTGAAGGTAAATACTTGATTTAAGCAAATACAGTATTAAACAATACTTAGGGGCATATTTATAAAAGAGCGAAAAGTAGCGAAATGTTTTCGCATTCGCTTTTCGCATGGGTTTTCGCCAAAAAGACAGTTAACGCTATTTATAAAGGTAGCGTTAACGAATGGCGAAACCGTTTCCGCGAGCTATCGCTAAACCCTTTTCGCCTTACTTCGCAATGGTAATTTTAGCGAAAAGGGAGCGAAAAGGCATAACGCGATTTATAAAAGAGCGAAAGGTGGTTTTTGCGTTAAAAAGAGCGAAAGATTAGCGCGACCCTGAAGGTGGTGAAAAGTCATTGTTTGAGCGAAAAGGCATTCTAATGGGTAATATGCCTTGAAAAAGTGAACGCGCATTAGAAGGGCGATCGCGCATTAGAATGTAATATGCCTTGGAAAAGCGACATTAGAAAGGCGAACATTATAATGGAATATGCCTTGGAAAAGTGAACGCACATTAGAAAGGCGAACGCACATTATAATGGAATATGCCTTGGAAAAGCGAACAGACATTAGAAAGGCGAACGCACATTAGAAAGGCGAACACACATTATAATGGAATATGCCTTGGAAAAGCGAACGCACATTAGAAAGGCGAATGTGCAGTGCAAAAGAAAATTGTATTCCAATTGAGAAATTCTAAGAAGATTGACTAAATAAGACATGGCTGACTTCTTGGTAAATGTGAGGTGGCCATTTTGAACTTGACATCATTTTCTAGTGGGCTTTTCTGGTTTCGAATGGTTTTCGCAATGCAGTCTTCTTAGATGCGTTAAGTTTTCGCTGCAATACTTTTCGCTCTTTATCGCGCCCGTTCGCCTTTTTCAGCCGCGAAGTGTGTTTTTTCGCTTTTTTATAAATAAGGCGAAACGAAGTCCCAAATGGAGCTATTTTCGCTGCGATGTGCTGCGCTAATTATTTGGCGAAAAAGACAATCCTTTATAAATATGCCCCCTAGTTATACGTCCCCCTGAGCATATGTGTTAAGGCAGGAAGGTAAGCTGCCTTTCAAGATGCAAATATTCAAGGTCATAGTAATGTTCCCAGTGGAGGTTGTTGAAGCAAGTTGGGAAATTCCAGAAAAACACATGTGTACATCATACATACACAGACACATGGAATATATCAGACACATGGAATATATAGGCAAAAATAACAAAGTTTGCAATACAATTAATTTGTCCAGATTGCACCCCAACCCTCCAAGTTGTTTTAGGGCTGTGGCCGGTAACGTTGCTGCAACAAGCAAGTAGAGATGGGCAAACTTTGTAAAGTTCGGTCCATTTTTGAACTTCAGTAAAAGTTTAAAAGTTCGAATTCGGACCCATTAAAGTCAATGGGGGAGTGATAGTTCAAAAAGTCCGGATGATTTTCAGCTAAACTAACAATGGTAACTTACTGTAAATGACTGTGGCACCTGGGAAATGGTCTGGTGAACATGTCACTATCATCAAAACCTTCTTAAACACGAGCGGGCAATTGTCGGGTTTTGTGCAATCGACATTCAAGGGTTACGGATAATTCGAGGGTTAGCGAAAATAGAACCATTAATTCGAGGTTTACCAAAATCGAACAATACTTTTGAGGAATACCAAAAACGTATGCTACATTTGAGGGTTAGCAAACCATACATTCTAGGGTTAGGGAACAGCCCGTAAATTCAATAATTAACGCATTTTTGGTAATTATCGAAAATACAGCCGCGAGTCCGGAAAGTCCGAGAAATCCGGGTCCGGGATAGTTGGAGAAGACCGAGTCCATTAAGACTTGTTAAGTTTGACTCAAACTCGGGTTCAAGTTCGAGTTCTAGTCAATCTCTACAAGCAAGTAGAGCAGCAGGTCTAGTGGCAAATTGTGGTCCAAGACAGTCTTATATATAGGATATATTGTACTAATTTCCAGTGCTGCCGGATGTGTGGATGTAACCAGTATATACAGTACAGAGGGCGTTATTTATAACACATCATTGTTGTTATTTTACACGGAGGTCGTTATTTTACACACTCTTTAATATTTGACTGCTGGTTTCTTTTAAATGTGGCATTTTTATTAAAAAGAAACCAGCAGTACATTTATCAAATAATAAAGACACAAAACGCAGTGAAAAATAGCCATGTAAAATAAGGATAATGCTATTTTACAGTAATAAAGTTTTGTATTGTTCCGATAGCAATTCTGCGAAACTGATTGAATTTTCGTATTTTGATAGACATTTTTGATTATTTGATAGACAGTTTTGATATTTAGATAGACATTTTCGATTATTTGATAGACATTTTCGAATGGTATTTTAAAGTTTTCGCTTTTTACATTTTTCGATTTTTCAATAAGATAATTCAGACTTTAGAAAATTTCAAAGAATCCGTTTGATCTGCGGATATTTGAAACTGCCAGTTCCGAATTGAAACCAGGTTCATTTCGAAACTCAGATTCATCAATAGTAGGTAGGTAGTAGATAGGTGACCTAAATGTGAAAATCTGTAAAAGTAAGAAAGTACCCAATAGTATGATCCTTACTAGAGATAGCCGAACTTGCTGAAGTTAGGTTCCTTTCCGAACAGTAAAAGTTTGGAATTTTGGAAGATCGGAAACCCATTAAAGTCAATATGAAGCTATTAGTTCGAAAAGTTCTGATCAATAACAGATAAACTAAAAATGTGAACTTAATGTAAATGGCTGTGGCACCTGGAAAATGGTCTGAGGAACATGTCACTATCACCAAAACCTGTGTAAAACACATATTTTTCCTCGATCAGGCAATTTTCGGGTTTGCGCAAGTTACATTCGAGGGTTACTGCCAATTTGTGGGATACCGAACGCTACATACAGGGTTATCGAAAATAGAACTATACATTCGAGGGTTATCAAAATCGCGCAAAACATTTGCGAGTTACCAAAAACGAACATTACATTCGAGGGTTAGCGAACACTACATTTGAGGGTTACGGAAAATAGAACTATACATTGGAGGGTTACCAAAAACGAACATTACATTCGAGGGTTAGCGAACACTACATTTGAGGGTTATGGAAAATAGAACTATACATTGGAGGGTTACCAAAAACGAACATTACATTTGAGGGTGACCGAAAATGAACGATACATTCGAGAGTTAGCTAATTATACATTCTAGGGCTATTGAAAACTAACGATACATCCGAGGGTTAGCGAAAAATGAACAATACATTCAAGGGTTTTCGAACAATACATTCTAGGGTTAGTGAATGGCTCGTAAATTCGAGTTTGTCCGAACTCAAAGTTTGGTTTGAGGTCGAGTGCGGGTCCATCCCTAATCCTTACCCTGGTCAGCACCCTCTGTTGGAACCAGACCAAATGAATTACTGGGGGAAAGCTGGGATTGCTAATAAGAGGGATCATCTTTGAGGATATCTCTGTAAAATGTTCCAGATTGACAAAGCAGGATTTGGTAGATATCAATAGAGCAGAATGATGATAGGTGAAGCACACACTGGGGGTCTTGCTGGTATTACAAAGATTAATTCACTGCCTGGTTTTGTGGGTGAGACAATATGCTATTGTTCGTAGCTGTGAAACTTCATAGTACCAAAAAAAGTCGAGATATCACTGAGCCTCCATGAGGAAGCTCAGTGGTTAAGACAGTAATGATAAAACGTAACTTAAAGGGTATGTCCACCCCCCAAACTAATTTTTACTGTGTGCCTGGAAATGGCTATAAACCTCGACCTCGCAAGGTTTATAGCAGTGACAGGTCCCCCCAAATGTACTTACCATCCTTCGTTCCCCCGATGCCTTCTCCTTGACTTCTGTGCCTTTTCCTTGCACGGAAGACAAGCAGGAGGGGCTCGGCTCCTGTGATTGGCTAAGGCATGATGCGAGGTTGAGGTTTATTTCCAGGCACATAGTAAAAATTAGTTTGGGGGGGTAGACATACCCTTTATATTTAATTGGATGCGAGAGCAACAATGTCTCCAGACACTTTATTATCACACTAACTTTGGGTAGAGTGGGAATTTCATTGGTTTGGGTGAAGATATTACATTCCCTCCCAATTGCTCACTACATTAATTACTTTTTTGTTTGGTTTTATTTTCTCAGTTATCAAAAATATATGGCCCTGTATTTAGCATACACATTGGTATGCAACGATCAGTAGTATTATGCGGCCACGAAACGGTAAAAGACGCTCTGATAAAACACGCAGAGGAATTTTCTGCAAGGCCCCTTGTTCCTATTTTTCATGACGCCTTTAATGGATACGGTAATTATTCCAAAATCTTTAGATTGCGAATATTCTTTTACAGAGAAAATGCCAATGCAATGTTATAATCCCATATACTAAAACAGACCTGCCGATATGCATGGACGCTGGACCCATCTATGCGCGCCGTGACATCATAATGCTGCCCACAAGCAGTTATCATCTAACCACCGGCAGGGGGGATCGTAGTGCGTGCACTGTGCAGGTTTGGCTACTAGAAACTAATACACATTGAATTGATATATTATTCGGCCCTATGATGGGGCCCCCTTTCCTGCTTCACATACAGCGGTTTTCTGGGGGGGGGGGGGGCTGTATCTGTCATAGGGAATGTATGGCTCCTGGACCTCCCCTGTGGTTGCACCCCTGCTCCCTGGGTAGTTACGCCAAATATCAACAATTTGTGGATTCCCAACAGGTAGGTTTTAAGGTGCACTCCCTGGAGCCTGTGCCACATCAGGTAAGTATCAAGTCATATAGAAACAGGGAGGCACACTCAAAAGAGAATAGCAAACTTTCATTTATTGAGTGCTCAACATGCAATTCAGTTCACAACATTTCGGGGGGTCCAACCCCTCCCTCAGGTGTGAGGACACCTGAGGAAGGGGTTGGACCCCCCGAAACGTTGTGTACCTGACTTGCATGTTGAGCACTCAATAAATGAAAGTTTGCTATTAATTCTCTTTTGAGTGTGCCTCTCTGCTTTTCCTATATTGACCGGGTAGTTACGCCCCTGATTCAGGGGATGGGAACATTCTGAGTAAGAGTTTAACTAGATGCTTAAAACATACGTTAAAAATCTTCTTATAAATGTTTAATTCTAATAAAATGTTTTATCAGTTGAATATTTATCTTTGTTAACATGCTGTATTTGTGTTATGGAGTTTCGTGACTGCTGTGCAGGTGTTTGCTGTGTTCTCAGTGCCTGCAGGGTGCGTAAGGATACTGTGTATTTGCTGTCGAATTACCATTTGAACAAACATGCTTGTGAAGGTTCTCACTCATCCAGGTCACGGTATATCTGTAATATTCACTCATCCAGGTCACGGTATATCTGTAATATTCACTCATCCGGTCAACGGTATTCTGTATATCCATTCACATCCAGGTCCATGGGTATATCTGTAATATGTCACTCATCCAGGTCATGGTATATCTGTAATATTCACATCCAGTCCTGGTATATCTGTAATATTCATTCAGCCAGGTCACTTGGTATATCTGTAATATTCATCCATCCTAGTCTGGTATAATCTATATATATCTATCATCCAGGTCCATGGTATATCTGTTAATATTCATTCATCCAGGTCAGGTATAAGATCTGTAATATTCATGGTCATGGTGTCTCATCCATCGGTATTGTCTAATATTCATTCATGCCAGGTCATGGTATATCTGTAAGTTTACAATTCATTCATCCAGGTCATCGGTAATATCTGTATAATATTGCTCATCCAGGTCAGTATATCTGTAATATTCTCTCATCCAGTCGCGTATAATCTGTAATATTCACGTGTATGCCGTCGTATATCTGTAATATTCACTCATCCAGTCCAGTGGTAATCTTGTAATATTCGCATCATCCAGTCATGGTATATCTGTAGATATTCACTCTCATGGCCTTCATGGTCGTAATGTCACGGTGAGGGGTCATCCAGGTCATGGATACTGTAAATCTGTTCATCCAGGTCATGGTATATCTGTAATATTCATTCATCCAGGTCATGGTATATCTGTAATATTCATTCATCCAGGTCATGGTATCCTGTAATATCATTCATCCAGGTCAGGTATATCTATTCATCATCCAGTCATGGTATCTCTGTAATATTGCATCATCCAGGTCATGGTATATCTGTAATATTCACTTCATCCAGGTCTATGTATATCTGTATATTCACTCTCCAGGTCATGGTATCCTGTAATATTCACTCATCCAGGTCATGGGTATATCTGTAATATTCACTCATCCAGGTCATGGTATATCTGTAATATTCACTCATCAGGTCATGGTATATCTGTATATTCACATCATCCAGGCATGGTATCTCTGTAATATTCACTCATCCAGGTCATGGTATATCTGTAATATTCACTCATCACCAGGTCATGGTTATATCGTAATATTCATCCATCCAGGTCATGTATCTCTGTAATATTCATCCATCCAGGTCATGGTATATCTGTATATTCATCCATCCAGTCATGGTATATCTGTCATATTCATCATCCAGGTCATGGTATTCTGTAATTCACTCCATCCAGGTCATGGTATATCTGTAATATTCACCCATCCCAGGTCATGGTATATCTGTATATTCACCTCATCAGGTCATGGTATATCTGTAATATTCATCCATCCAGGTCATGGTATATCTGTATATTCATCCCTCCAGGTCAGGTATATCGTATATTCATCCATCCGTCGTATACTGTAATTCATCCATCACATGTCAGGTATATCTGTAATATTCATCCACCAGGTCACGGTATATTCTGTAATACATCATCCAGGTCACGGTATATCTTAATATTCATCCATCCAGGTTCACGGTATAATCTGTAATATTCATCCATCCAGGTCACGGTATAATCTGTAATATTCACTCATCCAGGTCACGGTATTCTGTAATATTCATCATCCAGGTCACGTATATCTGTAATATTCACTCATCCAGGTCACGGTATATCTGTAATTTCACTCATCCAGGTCACGTATATCTGTAATATTCACTCATCCACGGTCACGGTATATCTGTAATATTCACTCACTCCAGGTCACGGTATATCTGTAATATTCACTCATCCAGGTCACGGTATATCTGTAATTCATTATCCAGGTCACGGTATATCTGTAATATTCATTCATCCAGGTATCACTGTATATGTAATATTCATTCATCCAGGTCATGGTAATATCTGTAATATTTCATCCATCCAGGTCATGGTATATCTTAATATTCATTCATCCAGGTCATGGTATATCTGTAATTTCATCATCCAGGTCAGTATCTGTATTTATTCATCAGTGCTGGTATTTTGTAATATCATTCATCCAGGTCATGGTATATCTGTATATTCATCACTCCAGGTCATGGTATCTGTATAATTCATTCATCCAGGTCATGGTATATCTTTAAATTCATTTCATCCAGGTCCATGTGTATATCTGTAATATTCATCTCTCCAGGTCATGGTATATCTGTAATATTCATTCATCCAGGTCATGGTAATAGTCTGTCAATAGTCATTCATCCAGGTCATGGTATATCTCTAATATTCATTTATCCAGGTCATGGTATATCTCTAATATTCATTCATCCAGGTCATGGTATATCTGTAATATTCATCCATCCAGTTCATGGTATATCTGTAATATTCATTCATCCAGGTCATGGTATATCTGTTGTATTCAATTAGATCAACTGGACTTTAAGTTTAGTTCTTCAAGACGTTTCACTAGTCATCCGACTGGCTTTCTCAATCCAATACAATATATTGCCAACAGATTCTTACATTGCCAACAGATTCTTGTACAAGTCATTCTGAATTGAGAAAGCCAGTCGGATGTCTAGCGAAACGTCTTCAAGAACTAAACTTAAGTCCAGTTGATCTAACTGAATACAAAGGATATTTGAACAAAATCTTTTTAGTAGTAGAATACAGTAGAATACAAGTATTCATCATTGGGAAAGAAATGGCAAATTACATAATTGAGACAATTTTAAACACTAAACAAACTCTAATTCAATAATTATTGAATGTTCGAATCATTTATGGGATAATTATCAAAAATCAAATGCGGGAGCTCGAAAGTAGCAAAATCGATTATTTGAAAGTCCTGTGTTCCCCAGACCATTTTACAGGTCCCACAGCCATTTACATTAAGTTACCATTGATTTTTAATTGTATTTCATTCAAAATTTAAATTGAAAGGTCACTACGTTTGCTCATTCTTCTTGATCTGCCCCCTGCTTTTGATACTGTTGATCACCCTCTACTTCTTCAGATCCTGGCCTCCTTGGGTATCCAGGACACTGCACTTTCTTGGCTATCCTTCTATCTCTCTGGTAGGAACTTTAGTGTTTTCCACTCTGAAATTAACTCCACCCCTCACCCCCTTCCTGCAGGGGTCCTGCAGGGGTCCCGCAAGGCTCGGTACTCGGTCCCCTTCTTTTCTCCATCTACACCTATGGCCTTGGACAACTCATTAGTTCATTTGGATTCCAGTATCACCTGTATGCGGATGATACCCAAATTTAAATCTCTGCCCCAGATCTCCACACGCTGACATCCCAGGTCCCGACTGCCTTAATGCCATCTCTGCCTTTATGTCCTCCCGTTCCTCAAACTCAACATGGACAAGACTGAACTTGTCCTTTTCCCACCCTCATGATCTGTTCCCCTCCCTAGTCTTGCTATTAATATTAACAAAACACCCATATCCCCATCTCCTCATGTCCGCTGCCTGGGAATAACGCTAGATTCTGATCTTTCCTTAAACCCCATGTCAATTCGCTTGCCAACTCCTGTCGGCTCCAACTCAAAAACATCTACCGCATCCGACCCTTCCTCTCGAATGAAGCTACAAAAATCCTAGTCCATTGACTACTGCAACACACTCCTGTGTGGTCTACCAAACAACTGCCTGGCTCCGCTTCAATCCATCCTCAACTCTGCTGCCTGGCTCATTCATTTCTCTTCTTGCTCCTCTAATGCCTCTCCTCTCTGTCAGTCACTCCACTGGCTGCCCTTCACGCAAAGGATCCGGTTCAAGCTGTTTACCTTATCCTATAAAGCACTATCCAACACAGCCCCTTCATATATCTCAGAGCTGATCCACCGATATCGTCCCAGATGAAACCTCCACTCCGCAAACGATCTCCTCCTCTCATCCACCCTTGTCACCTCTGTCCATGCCCGTATTCAGGACTTTGCTTGTGCTGCCCCTCTGCTCTGGAACTCCCTTCCTCCGTCTCTCCGCCATTCACCATCCCTTAATACCTTCAAACGTAACCTTAAAACCCACCTCGAGGCAAGCATATAACCTGGCCTAGACATTACCCATCTTACTACCCAATATGATCCAACCTGCCTTTCACACTCCACTGCCAATCTATTTACAGCCTACTGACTCCTGCAACCTTATGTCTCACCCCATATCCTCTAGACTCTAAGCTCTTTGGGCAGGGTCCTCTCTCCTATTGTATCATGGTAATGCTGTAAGAAACTCATCACTCTGTTTACTCATATTTTGTATTACCTGTGTATGTAATATGTATGACTTTGTATAACATGTATTACCCTGTATTTAATTGTAAAGCACCACGGAAGATATTGGCACTATATAAATCATCCGACTGGCTTTCTCAATTCAGAATGACTTGTACAAGAATCTGTGGCAATTATGTACCCTGGAAAATCCCAATTAGCATATCACAGCCAAGTGTTATGGGCGTGATTGGAAAGTGGCTGTGATATGCTAATTGGGATTTTCCAGGGTACATAATTGTCACAGATTCTTGTACAAGTCATTCTGAATTGAGAAAGCCAGTCGGATGACTAGCGAAACGTCTTCAAGAACTAAACTTCAAGTCCAGTTGATCTAATTGAATACAACAGATATACCATGACCTGGATGAATGAGAACCTTCACAAGCATGTTAGTGTAAATCTGCTTTTTTCCTTCTCTGAACATTCTTTTCAGTTCACTTGTTCAAGGGGGCAGGACAAAGCCAGGCAGAAAAAAAACAGTATTTTGTCTTATTTATTTAAGCAGTGATAGCTGCTACCAGCACTGCTTTCCTTCACATAGCAAGGCAGTGCCTTTCATGCAGTGCACAGCCGGATTGCAAATGCTATTAAATGTAGTTCACTGCTTACTGTGCTCAGACATTGCTCATCTCTACTGTACATGCTTGCCTATTCTAGCTGTGTAACATATTCTGGGGGCCACAAGTGAAAGTTGAGGACTTTGGGACTTACTTTCAATTTCATAAAACTAGTTATTGTTTTTGCCATATGGATAATTCTGATTTGTCACTCATGTTTTATTTCTAGGGCACAGTTGTGATCCCATTGCTCACATCAGTCCTGAATGATAAAGATCAATTTAAAAAGCCCGATGAGTTTTACCTACAGCATTTTCTTGACTCTGAAGGGAATTTTGTTAGGAAAGAAGCATTTATATCTTTTTCAGCAGGTATTGTAACATCCCTGTACACAAAATTTCCTTTAACACTAGTAAAACACCAGTTTTCATTCTGTGAAGAAAGATTGTTGGCCACTTTAAAGCTGGAATAAAAATAATACAACGTGTAACATTTCAGGTAGCAAGGACCGTTGTCTCCCAGGAAAGACAGCCTTTGGGCACAATTTTACACACAAACAGGCAACAGTCTTTGGTTTGATTTTCAAACTGACCTCAGTCAGGTTTATTTAGGATATTAGCTCACACAATAAAATAATAAATCCTATGCCACACTGGCCTTACTAATACAAAATAAGAGTCCCTGACTGTTTGAACACTCACAGTCCAGTACTCACACAGCTCTGTGTCTCTCCCTGGAGGGAGAATTAGCTGGTTGGACCAGTCTCCTACTGGGGTTACAAAACCTGACACTCAGAGGTACTGGTTTGCCTGCTTGCAGACCCAAGGCTCCTTGCCTGATCAAATCTCTCCCAAAAACAGGCTCACTCCGCCCTTTTAATTAGTGAGCTCCAGCCACAGGTAATTAATTGATCTAAAATGGACTGGACCAGCAACTGAAACCATTTACCATTAGTGTCTTGGGCCCCAGAACAGCAAACTATATCACAATTTAAATCATTTTATGACTTTCTTACATTTAACCTTTACATATCCTTCCCCTCTGATCAAGGCGTAGGGTCTGATCACTTAAGCCATGAGAGCTTAGGGTTAACTGAAAGGCAAAAAATAAAACTTGTCATTAAAATAGACCTACCTTTGTCTTAAACCTATACAATCCCTTTAAAATTGCATAACATGTCCATATTTAACAATTTTTCAAGACAAAAACAATTTTCAGATGTTTACATTTCTATCTCAAAATACATTGATCAAAACTAAATTTGGAGGAGGAAAAGAACGTCACTGTATATTTACTAATACCATTTTCTTTTTACATGTGTGAGTATATGCTAACAACAGGGTTAGACACCTTTTTGCTTTACGATATGTGTCCCCTTTTATCCAATACCCCTTCTAAGGGAATCAGCTATGGTTATGCAAATTTGTAGTTTTCCACCATAATATTTTAGACCTGAAAATGTTTGCACGGTCTCCTTATCAACAGGTATGTAACATATTAACTAAATTTCACATGCAGAGTTTAATATGGTTCAGAAATATTTAAAGTTATTATACCCGGCTCTTCCATTTCACCAACTACCCCTGCAACATAATGTTCTTGAACAACCAGGGAAACACAGGTTATTTCACCCCAACTTTTAGGCATTACACAATTATCCATAACATGCCTATGTGATATCAAACCTGTTATTACTCATAACTAAAGTAAGCAAGTCTGCTTGTCTTTAACTATCCTGGTGCCCGAGACTGGTCATTTATAGCTGTACCCTCCTCATCCAGATTTTTCTGTTTGATTCACGCCCCAAAACATTTAGATTCACTTAAGGAATCCAAGGTTGCGTCACTCATCACATTTGCTTTCTCTCTGGTCATCAGTAACACACACCCAGTCAATGATTTACTTTGTTCAACTTCCCTATCAGGTACAAGGAAACATTGGTTGTCATACTCACAGAGTTAATATTTTCAGCTTATTTATAAACCAGAAATTTGCATATTTATCCCATGGACTGTCTGTTGATATTCAGAAACACTCACTTCTACTAGAGACTGCTCTGTTAGCTACAGTGTCTGGCTGACTGGCAACATTTTCTTCACAAGCAAGCATAACAACTGCCTTATTTCCTTGCCTGTAATTTCCAACGGCTTGTTTTCTAAACCTTTTCTATCCTATTTCACAAGGACGGGTTGATACATTCTGCAGAACCTTTAAATGGATAACACTGCATAGTCTCCTTCTCCAATAACATCCCTTTAAATGGTTCAGATGCTGGATGGGCTTTGCAGAGAGGTTCACTCACAGCTGTTGAGGTTAACCCTGATTTACCAGATTACCATTTTTGTTAAGTTGCAAAACAATAACCAGCTTAATCGCCATATCAAACCCAGGGAACTTTTATCAGTCCCAGAATCACCAATGGGATTCTTGGGAACACTTTTCAGGCATTCACCACAGGACTTCTACCCTTTTACACCTTTAAAGCTTTGCTCTGTATATCAGTTCATCTGTTACCTTTCCTAAGGAAGCTTTTGATAGTGGTACCCCTAACAACTTTGGTTCAGGTTGCAATACCACACACACATCCAATCTTACAATCATTATTGGAGCATAGTGCCATTTCAACACAATTAGTATTCTGGTTGTTTTCTGCAAACGACATCATCTAAACATTTAGATGGGTTTGATTATGTGAAACTTTGTCTTTCCATAATTCCCAGAATAATGGGAAATCTTACCCAGTATAACTTCCTCATCAATGTATCACTAACACACAAGTTATGTTTTACTGTTCCAGTGGATGTTAACTAACATATACAAACAGTGTGAACACCAGTGACATTTGTATTACTAGAGCAAATTTCAATAAAACATTAAAGGGCATGTCCACCCCCAAAAACTATAATCCCCCCCAACTACTGGCCCAAATGTAGTGTAGTGTAATCCTACCTCAATCCCAGCTCCATAGGGTTCTCCTGTAGTCCCCGCCCCCAAAGTCCCAAAAACTGCCCACCAGGAGGCTAGCAGGTCATATAGGACACTGCCTGCAGCTGGCCTCAGGTAGATTTTGCCATGCGTACTGAGCCCTTCTCCCCCTCCCTCTCCCTCCCGTTCACTATCCCTCCCCCTAGCATAAAAAAGCCACTTCAGTACAGTATTCCCCATGTCTCCCAGCCCCAACCGCATATTTTTATTTTAGAAGCTCCCAAACTCTTACTTAACCTTCCACTTTCCTCCGGCGAAGTGAGCTGCCGGCAGCTGCGTCTGTGATTGGCTGCGCTCAGCCATTCACAGACGCGGTGCCGGTTCCGCCCCTCTGCTGCATTTCCTTGCAAGCAGAGGGCGGGAGCGCGGCAGAGGAAAGAGGGGAAGTAAGTAGAGTTGGGGGGCTTTCTAAAAAAAAAAAATATAGCGGTTGGGGCTGGGAAGCCCAGGGGGGATCTTAATTACAAATTCAATTTTAGGGTGGACATACCCTTTAATAAATCATTTAGTACCATTGACACACTTCTTGTAATGTCTAAAGTAACCAGTAGTGGAATTCCACCAACTTGCATTTCAAAATGTTCTTTGACAGTCTGTCTGGTTTATGATCACAGTCCACACATTCTCCTCACAAGTATTTTGTCCCCTGCAATGTCCCCTTATCACAGTCTTACCAGGACCTCCTTGAAACGACTTTGTGGGACATGTTGGAAATCACTCACGTGAACTTGCCTTCACACTTAGGCTGTATTCTCCCAAACAATGGCTCAATTTTAAACCTGCTCCCACAGGTTTTTCACTTCTCTGTACCCACATCATTTCTTTGGCTTTTCCTGCAGCCGCTGTCTCTCTGGGAATCTCCTGAAAGAAAAGGCGCTACAAGCCCCGCCCACGGTGTTGGGCCAGAATTAGAGAAATTAGTGTTCATTTGCGCAGCCAGCAAACGATTAGTTTCTTGCTGGCAGCTACGCTCTGCTGTAGATGGGTATTTGTCTGCTGCTGGGCCACAGTGGTTCGTGCCAAGCTGCATCACAAGTTCATCCATCTTGTGATTTTTCTAGGTTAGGACAGCAAAAAATATGCAGTCTATATTGTGGAGTCGTGGGGTCTAGGGCCCATCAATTTTTCTCCAGTCCACCAAGAGCTGCTCAAACCATCATTGCCTGGCCCCATAAAGAATCTGGGTATATGTTTCTGTGCTTACAGTTTTGCCGGCGACAACTCCACATATGTAACATTTCAAGGTAGCAAGGAACTGTTGGTTCCCAGGAAAGACAGCCTTTGGCACAATTTAACACACAAACAGGCAACAGTCTTTGGTTTGATTTTCAAATGACCTCAGTCAGGTTTATTTAGGATATTAGCTCACACAATAAAATAATAAATCCTATGCCACACTGGCCTTACAATACAAAAAAGTGTCTCCTGACTGTTTGAACACTCACAGTCCAGTAATCACACAAGCTCTGTGTCTCTCTCCCTGGAGAATTAGCTGGTTGGACACCAGTCTCCCTACTGGGGTTTACAAACTCTGACAGAGGTACTGGTCTCTGCTTGCAGACCCACAGGCTCCTTGCCTGATCAAAATCTCCTCCCAAAAACAGGCTACACCTGCCCTTTTAATTAGTGAGCTCCATCCACAGGGAATTAATGATCTAAACATGGACTGGGACCAGCACTGAAACATTTACCATTATGTCTTGGCACCAGTAAAGCAAAACATATCACAATTTAAATCAGTTCTGACTTTCTACATTTACACCTTTACAAACGCTACATTACTAACTTTTTTTGGGGGGGGGGATAGCAATAATTCTCTACCCACCCGATGGTTGCATTTTCTTAGGAAAGTTATCTGCTGAATGTTGGTGAACCACAGAAGTGTTTTCTATAATTATCTAATTTAAAAATAGAAAGTATCTCAATGAGTTCGGCCATCTCTAAATTGATTTTAAATTGCAAGAATGATTGCTCAGATGTGTTTATATTTTACGCATTTTTGTCCTTTTATAAACAGTTTTCTTCCATTACTAGGGAAAAGAAGCTGCACTGGAGAGAATCTGGGCTAAGATTGAATCATCTCTGTTCTTTCACAAGACTGTTACAGAACTTATGTTCCGGTGCCTCCAGGGACAAAGCTGATCTCAACTCTGGCATTGGGTTTACTACTCCGTCAATCTTCTATGACATTAGTGCTTAGTCATATGTTGCTATTTTAAAGATGTAAAGTCAGATAATGCAAGGTGTGTGTGTGTGTGTGGGGGGGGGTGTTGATGGTTTGCATGGTGAGTGATGTGTGTGGGTGTGTGTGTGTGTGTGGTTGGGTGTGTGGGTGGGTGGTTGTGGTTTGCATGAGTGAATGGTGTGTGTGTGTGAGTGAGTGAGTGGTGTGTGTGGTAGGGGGAGGAGTGTGTGTTTGTTTTTTAACTTTGAATTCTTATTAGATTATAGCAATTTACTCACTTATTGTATTGTACTACGTCCTGAATAATGCAATATATACAGTATATAGGTGTTGCTTGGCAGCTACATTATTAAAATAATAGCATTGTATTACCAACAATAAAATAAATAGTTTGTGTTCTGTCACGCTTTACTGGGATAACTATATCTCTTTAATTCTGGTAAATATTGTACCCCCATACATACATCCAGTCCGACCTTTATACCCAACTCATAATGCGGTCTACAGTACATAGTAACATAGTATGGAGTTGTATAAAGACTACCTCCATCTAGTCCAACCTTATAACCCTACCTACTAATGTCTGGTCTAACAGTTACATAGTAACATAGTATTGGAAGTTGTATAAAGACATACGGTCCATCTATAGTCCAACCTTATACACCTACCTATAATTGTCTAACAGTTACATAGTAACATAGTATTGGAGGTTGTATAAAGACATACGTCCATCTAGTACAACCCTTATACCCTACCCATAAATGTCTGTATATAACAGTTACATAGTAACATAGATTGGGGTTGTATAAAGACATACGTCCATTGTCCAACTTTATACCTACCATAATGTCTGTATAACAGTTAACATAGGAACATAGTATTGGAGGTTGTATAAAGAAATATGTCCATCTAGTCCAACCCTTTATACCCACACAATGTCTGTCTAACAGTAACATAGTAAACATAGCATTGGAGGTAGGTAATGGTGTGTTATTGTGTGTTCCTGAGCTCCAACAAATGTTTACTTGATATCCGGTTTTGGTTCACTGTTCTGGGCCACTATTGGCCTCTCAAGAGCCCTGGTCGGGAGCCTGAGCCTTCTGCTGCTAATCTTGGGCCAAAAAAACACCTGAGCCTGGGGATCCAGGTTTGTGGAGGCCCTGACAAACGCTTTTAAAGGTTAGAGCTATAAAAGAAAGTTAGATCATCTTGAGAATTTGACCAAAAAAAAAGATCTTTATGTGATATGGTTACTGTACATCACTATGTGGTATGGTTACTGTACATCGCTGTGCTATATGGTTACTGTACATCGCTGTGTGATATGGTTACTGTACATCGCTGTGTGATATGGTTACTGTACATCACTATGTCATATGGTTACTGTACATCACTGTGTGATATGGTTACTGTACATCACTATGTCATATGGTTACTGTACATCGCTATGTCATATGATATGGTTACTGTACATCACTATGTCATATGGTTACTGTACATCACTGTGTGATATGGTTACTGTACATCGCTATGTCATATGGTTACTGTACATTGCTATGTCATATGGTTACTGTATTTTGCTATGCGATATAGTTACTGTACATCGCTATGCGATATGGTTACTGTACATCTCTAATAAAGAGGTTATTTTGGTTCTGTTCACGCTTTAACTGAGGGATTAAACTATATCTCTTTAATTCTGGTAAATATTGTACCCCCATACATACATCCAGTCCGCCGTTCATCACCCATCATATGCCAGTCTACAGTATACATAGTAAATAATTGGAGGTTGTATAAAAGCATTACCTCCATCTAGTCCACCTTATAACCCCGACCTGATATGTCTGGTCTTATAGACAGTTAATAGCTAACTAGTATTGTGGAAGTTGTAATAAAGACATACGTCATCTCTAGATCCAACCTTTACAACACCTACCTAGAATTCGTCCTAACAGTTATCATAATAAATTAGTATTGGAGGTTTGTATAAAGACAAACGTCATCTAGTAAACCCTTATACCCGGTACCCATAAACTGTCTTGTAATAACAGTTACATAGTACGCATAGTAATTGAGAAGGTTCGTAAAGAGAATACGTCCCCTCTAGTCCAACCTTTATACCTCCATAATGTCCTGTTATACAGTTACATAGTAACTAGGTATTGAGGTTGTATAAGAATAATGTCCATCTAGTCCAATCCACCTTGTATACCCTGACCCAAATGTCTTCTCTAACAGTTACACTAGTAACATAGATTGGAGGTGGAAGGTGTGTTATTGTGTCTACCTGAGCCCACAAATTGTTTACTTCATATCCGGTTTTGGTTCACTGTTCTGGTGTCCTACTATGGCCTCCAAGTACCACTGGTCGGCCTGGAGCCTTCTGGCTAATTTGGGGCCAAAAAAAAACACCTTGAGCCTGGGGATCCAGGCTTTGTGGAGGCCTGACAACGCTTAGAAGCGATATGTAGCTATAAAAGAAATTAGTCACTTGAGAATTAACAAAAAAAAGATCTTTGGTGCTGGGATTTTTCTACAATCCAATCAAGACCTCAAAAGCTATAATTTTTGCCATGGGAAAAGATTTGAGCGCTTCCAAGGAGGAGCAGGCCTCTGGGAGATGAAATTGGTTCCTATGCGGGAGCTTCTGCCTCTGATGGATCGGTTTCCAGGCAAGAAGAGAGCAAATGCAGGGGGAATAACGCTAAGGCCCAAGCCTCCATTGTGTTCATTTTCAGGTCTCCCCAGTGTCGTTGCAGGAAGGGGTGGGTAGTGCACTGGGGCTCTGGAGGGTTCTGGTTCACCAGTGCTTCCTCCCCGTCAGTAACACCTGGACACAAAGACAAGGAGAAGAAAGAAATGGACTGGGCTGTGAAGATCATATACATCCCCCCCCCGGTTTTGCTTGAAAGAAATAAAATGTATCTTGAGAATCTCCGTTAAGAGAGCGAGCAACTGGAATTCCATGGATGATCTCTCCACGGATGAGAAATCAGGCAGAGGAGAAAATAGGGAAAAAGCACAGAAAGAAGAAATTTGGTTTTCAATTTGTTTTCAACACCTGCAGTGGCAAAACCCTAACCCCGGCTACCTCCCAAGTGCCTGGAGTCTCCACACCAAACCGGCGGACATGTGGTTCGGCGGCCTCTTGGATCCTGTTGTGCCAGTAACACACACCTGCATATGAGTGCTCCCATGCTCTCCCTGACTCAAACCTGCCCAGAAGAGAAGATTGTCAGTGCGGCTTGTAAGGAACCTTGCAGATAAAGGTTCCCATATGTACAGAGCTCTTTAAGTTTCAGGGCAGTGAGTGGAAAGTACTGCCGCACCCTTTGGATTCAAGGGCTGTGTCGGCGGTCTGGTGTTCAGAGTGCTGTGGTTCAGTAAGGTTGGAATCTCGCAGTGGACCAATCAGCACCGACCTTCTATTACGCTGCATCTTGAGGAAGCTAAGGCGCAGGAGGGTCAGGAAAGCAGGAAATACTTCAGTGGTCCACGCAAGCCGGCGCCATCTGTTAGAGGAGAATCAGCAAAGACGTTTGCCCTACAGTTTAAAGTCCCAAGCAAGTTTTTTGGGAAGGAAAGCGGTGGCAAGTTTAGGGGAATCTAAAAATTTGGTCCTAAGCTGGAGATGGACGAAAGCTCTGCCGTGAATGGATCCCCCCCAGGTCCGGGATGAGATGGCGGCAGAGCCTGAGGCGCGGAGATGGAGGGTCCACCAATAGGTGGTAAGTGTGGTATTCACCCGGTCCACTGTGGGCAGCACCTGTTCCCTTTCCCCTGTTCGCTGCCCTGTGTGTCCTCCATCTCCCTCTGTGTCAGGCCCCAGTGATCGTGTGTCCAACGCTCCCCCGTTTACCAGTCTGTGTCCTGTCCCCGCTTTAAGATCTGCTGGTCATCTGGTCCCAGTAATGCAAAGGTTTAACAATCTGTTCTTCCCGCTAAGCGCCTCCAGTTTCAAACCTGCAGGGACCAAACCACATTGTTGCGTTCCGCTGCCCAAGGCACACTCATTCGGCTACACGCAGGAGCTGTGTTTCTGACTCAATGTTCGCAAAACATTGGTATGGTACCATGTACATGTTGTGTGGGCTAGGAGGAATGTGCGTGGGAACTGAAGTGGGTGGTGGTGAGGTGCCCTTCCGGATAGGCAGTCAGGTGATGAGGGCAGACACCTCCAAAGTTTGGGTTTGAGGCAGTGGAATCTTTGCCTTTATTTTGGGCCAGTCCAGGGAGTGAGTTTGTTTATCAGCTTTGGTGTCCCCCCAAGTTGGATGCGTTGTTGGAAAAAGTATGACAGGGATCCTGTTGGTGGATTTTGGCTTATCGGGTATGGTGGCGGTTATCGGCCGTGTGTCCGTGAAGTGTACCTAAAGGTACTTTAATGAGCCCAAGGCAATATCTGCCCTCAGACCTCACGCAAGTGGCTTTTGGGAAGATACGGCTCCGTCAAAGCGACTGTTTTAAAAAACCTATGATGACAAGCGGATAATTTGGGAGACTGGTCGGTTGGAAGTGTACAGCGTTTTTATTACTTGAACACAGTCCGTAACGTACACCAGCACATCCCGAATTTCTCTGCCTTTATCGCAGGGATAGGATCACATGTTTGCTTACGTTACCAGCGGCCAGCCGCGTCCAGTTGTGGAAGGCGGGTGTTAGTCA
Organism: Hymenochirus boettgeri; assembly: GCA_019447015.1. Lineage (NCBI taxonomy): Eukaryota > Metazoa > Chordata > Amphibia > Anura > Pipidae > Hymenochirus > Hymenochirus boettgeri. Next base: position 281,856,342 of record CM033473.1, read on the forward strand.
TCTTTCATTTTGTTGCAAAACGAAGTGCTGGCCCATGCCTTGAGCTGGGCACAATGCGAAAAGACTGGCCACCACAGTTCTGTTGCAACCTCTGCGGTGAAAGGGGCACACTTAAACCTCTTGCCCTCCCGTCTCTTGGCAGCACAATTGCACAAGAGTAGTTTGCGCGTAGAAGATGGTTAGTCTCCGAGGAGCGTGAGTTCTCGAGCTTGGTTGTAGCAGTTTGGGGCGGGAGGGGAACAGTGGACACTGGAGAATGTGTCCCCTTCGCATGTCTTGGGGGCCAAAGAGAGTAAATACCCAACCATCCTGCGGGCCTTCACTGTGAGCCTCCACAGGACGCTCCCAGAGCAGAGATGAACCAAAATATATCGGGTCACCCACAACTCACGCTCATTTCGGAACATGGACTATTTAAAGACCCGAAGACAGGGTTACCAGATTCCAAGTCAAGGGGGGCTCTTGCCCCAAATATCTCACCAGTTGGTAACTCTGACTGTCCATAGTCTGAAAGGTCCTCAACATGTCGAGAATGGGGGAGGGGTTTGGTGGGAAGTGGGAGGAGGCAAGAGGAAATCAAGCCCATTCCCAAATTGTTATTTCTCCTTAAAAATCTTACTTGTGCCAGGAGACGGGACAATTGGAGGAGAAAGAGGCGAGGTTGAGAGAGGAGACGTTATCTAGAGAAACCTCTTCTCCACTGACTTAATTTTTTAAGACCAATCGAGGATACCGCGGCTTCACCATCCGGCCTCTCATGCTAAGAGGGAAGGGTCTGAATGAGAGTAGCGAGGAGGGTTAAAGAAGGGGTACAATGAAAACCACCCGCCAGAACTTCATTCACTTGTAATGGGCTGGTTCCCCCTCCAATAGATGTGCCAACAATTACAGTGTTGCCTCATCAAGTCTGTAATGCCACTAGCATAGGCGTTATTTTTTCTCTCCCAAATTGAGGCAAGGACTTATTTCTCTTTTTGCAGGAGACCCGTCTCACCACCTTGGCTGAGATCACGTCGGCCAAGGGGGACTGCTGTCGTGGACCGTCCTTTGGGTCTGTTGCCGTCGGAGCCTTAACAGTGTGAGTGCTGTTCTTTTTTTGTTTTGTTTAAAAAAGATATGGTAACAGTCAAAGGGGATTGATAATTGAGATGGGACGCTGCAGGTGCTTTGGATATGTTCTGGTGAAACAGTTCGCCTCTGCGCTGATAAATTTTTATGGCCCCTCAGACAAAAGGCCATAAGGAAGGAATTATTTACCGCAGATAAAGCCCGTTTCTTGTTCGGGCCCAGCTCTGTAGGGTTTGGTGGGATTTAACACCATCGCTAGTGCCAATGGACAGGAGACGTGCCAGGCTGGAGCAGGTGGGGTACGAACCAGCGTATTTTGAATGGGCTAGGTTGAGAGGCAGGTCTGGTAGATGTGAAACACTTCGCGCAATGCTCCAGGCCTATCGGGTTACACTTTTCATAGAGGTATAGTAGTGTACGGATAGATAGGTTTTTTTGTTAAAAGGACTCTATTACTTCTCCTCCTTGAGGTGTAAAGGCAAGTGAGTTCTCAGTATCACTGTGTGTGGTGCATCCTTGAAGATATCCAGAGGGCCCCTCAGAGGTAAGGGTTTCTTGGCACTTCGTCAAATTTGATCCATCGCTTGACGCGGATGTCTAAACAGTCTTTTTGGCCTCTTTCAGGATAAGGAGTCCTGAAGGATGTCTGCCGCAGTAGGACGGCATGGTGGGGGAGTATCACCACAAAGAGGACCGCGTGTCGAAGAATCTTTCGAGGCCTATGCGATTGAGAGAAGGTAACAGAGAGTAAACTATCATGCCTATCTAAAAACTTAGAGGAATAGTTTGGAAGGCTGGTGTCTCGATTCGTGGTGACTTTGGGGGGATACCAGGGTAAAGTCTCAGATTAGATGAGGTTTCAGTTGTGCCGGCGTGGCCTCCCTGAACTTTGAATAGAATTACGGGTCCACAACATTCTCTCCGATTCCCTCTCAGAAGTTCAGTGGACTCGTCCGTCGCTCGCTAAATACGAATTACGTGTTGTGCGGGGTGAGTGATGGGACCCTGGAGACTCTCCAGCAGGTATCCTGGCTGTGTGTTAAGAGCTTTTATACTGACTTGGACTTGTCTGGAAAGAGCTCAGCCGAGGCCAGCATATCAAGACATTTTGGAAGCGAACGGACTCCTGTTCAGCGTACAGATCTGATATTCCTGGATTCTTTGATATGGGGATATCACTGTCGGAGGAGTGGGGGCAGCCAATAGTGGCTCACGACGGAGTCACAAGGCCTTTTGTGATTGATCCTGCGCCCCTTAGTCTTGTGACGGGTTTTCCGGACTCCCCATCGTTCTGAGGGTCTCCTTCCACCCTCCATGAGGCGTTTGTATTTGAGTTCTGCTCGTCAAGGGTTAGATTCTGTCCTATATATGAGAACTGCGCCCCAGCTTTCCACCTCAATACGGATAGGATAAATCTTGGCAAAAAGTATTGTTTCAGGTCATCGCCTCTTTGAAGGTACCACGGTGCTTTCTCCTCGCGGGCACTGCCCGGTAAGGGTAGATCCACCTTTTCCGCACTATTGGGGGTCGGGAGGCCGCTAATGCGTGCAGAGTCTTGTGAGTGGGGAAAATAACCTTTTGGTCACTAGCCAGTAAAGGCCTTGATAGAGTGAATCCACAAGTATCTCTGAGTGCCTGGATAGAAGATACGGGTGTTTCCTGAGGGGTTCTCATTAATTGGCTCATGGTTTTGTATGAAGCGCTGAAAGCAATTCCCGTTGTTAAAGGCTGGTCTGGTTGGGGGAACCTTTTTTTTTTAGGGTATCTTCGTGGGTCAGCAGGGTTTTCCGACGCTCAGACCTCTCTCTTTACTTTTTCGCCATAGATCCTGATCAAGAGGTGTTCGAATGGCAGCGTGGCTGCAGGCCTCCCCCGGGACCTGTCTCTGCCGGAGTTTCCTTGAACCGCGTATGCTGCCTATGCGGATGACATACTTCTGGTAGTCTCGAGGACTCCGCAGGCTGTCAGAGGGGGCCTGACTGGTACAAGCGAGTATTCTGAGGCTTTCAGGTGCCCTACTATCAACAGGAACACAGTGAAGCTGTTCTGGATGGGAAAAGAGGCAGATGCGCTTTAACCTCCCGGAATCTTCCTGAGCTTCCCCCAAATAAGATCTTAGGGACAACTTTCTGGGCCAAGGCAATTTCTCTGAGACAAACTAGGGGCTCTAGGTTGGGAACTTTCCACAATCTTCCAAGGTGGATCAAGTGGAAGGAGGGAGACCACCATCTCTTAGCGAAGGGGTTCATTTTTTGCTTCAAGACTTACACTGGTCCGTGCTTTTTCTGTATGTAAGTACTGCATGACTTGACGCATTTTGCCATTGAGGAAAGTACTAGTGCAAGAATCCATAGTTAGTGTTATTATTCCATGCTTTATGTGGAAACAAACTGAACCTAATCAAAAGGACGGTCGCCTACCGGCAAAGGAAGGAGGGAGAGGTGGGTCATGCTCAACCCGTGTCGTGTTCTTGTGAACATGTGCCTTGTAAATAACTTTGCAACCTCCTCGACAGAGAAGCCTCCTTTGGTGGGTAGATTTTAAAGTGGGTAACTCCATTTCTTGGGTCTTGGATGAAGGGCGGCTTTGGTAAAGAGTCTGCAAATCATCGAGTGTCCTCTACCCTTCCTCATGTGCAGGGCGCACTGAAGCCATACGAAAGTGGCAGGGCAAGTGGGGGAACGGAGAAATTAGATCCTCACCTATGGAGGGCCATCGACCAGAGGGGCTTGTCTTCATTTCCAATGAGCCGCCTTGTCTAAAAGGACTGCCTAAGGCTAATATTGAGATGTGGCTCTCTTTAGTGTGTCCCCCAGGTTCCCCGAAGTTTAGGGAGGTTGCTTGGGTGTTCCTTTCATGGAAAATCTATTGTAAGAGGCAATCCGGCAATCGGATTAATCCGCCGTTCGCGAACCGGGATAAATCCGGCGGATACCGTTCGATCTCGAACCGGCCATTCCCTACCCATTATGTCTGTATAACCAGTTACATAGTAACATAGCTTGGGAGGTGTATAAAGACATATGTCCCATCTAGTCCACCTTTATACCCTTACTCCCCATAATTCTGTCTACCAGTACCATATACCATAGATGGAGGGGGTATAAAGATTCAATTCCATCTAGTCCAACTTTATGCCCCTCCCATAATGTCGTCGTATAACAGTTACGTAGTAACACAGTATTGGAGGTGTATATATAAAGACATTACATCCATCTAGTCCAACATTTATACTTTATCCCAAATGTCTGCTAATAGTTACATATAACCCTAGTCATTGGAGGCTTGTGTAAAGATCAAATCACATGCTAGTCCACCTAATTTATATTTTATCCCACCCATAAGTCTAAGTTACGGTTATACACATAGTATTGAGGGTGTAAAGACATAGGTCCATCTTAGTCCAACGTTTATAACCCACCATAAGTGTCTAACATTATCGAACCATATGATTGTAGACATACTCATATAATGTACCCTAATACTGTATATAATAGATAGAGTTGGTAACAAGAAACACACATGGCCCACCGCTGGGATAGCCTGCATTGGGTGGGCGTTGTGTGTTGGTTTTGCCAGTAGCGTGTAGAGTCATTCTTCTGCTTTGGTCCTGTGATTATCAAGTTGGATTATGGATTTCCAAAAAGGTTGGATGAGTGGGCAACTGTACCGATTGATGGTCATTGTTCTCTTTTCTTGTCCCACTTCTCCAGACATTTGTTTTGAGTACGTTGGGATATATTTTATGGAGGATGGCGGTCAGTGACACCTGTAACATCGGGTCAGGATCTTAAGGTTTTTTTACGCGGTTTATAATTTAGTGATTATGGTTGATAGGTCACTCGCGATCTGGTCCCTAGATATGTGAGGTGAGGGTTGCAATTTGATGGAGGGAAATTGAATGTAGAGGGTTGGTCCCCTCCCGGTACAGAGGGATATATTGAGGACATTTTGATTTTTTGGAAGTTCACTTTAACGTGTTGAATTGACCCTCTGTGTTTAGTTTGTGGAATGATTGCGGGAGGAAGTGAGATGTGTAGGTTGTGATGTGGATAATAAGAAATTAAGCATATCTGTGTGTTAATGGATAGCCCCCTGTGGTATGGGTTGGATCGGAATTTTACCATAATTCCTTGCTGGGTGATTTGATAGAATGTTAGATAATTTTTTTTGATACATGTGGGTCCAGGCATTGCTTGTGTTAAATGTACTTTTAAGAAACATCCAATTAACTCATATTGAATGCCTTCTCCGTGTCCAGCGAAAAAGAAGGCCTTAGTGGTATTTTCCTTTTGTAGTTGAATGTGAGATGATCGATATGTTCGTATGGTGTGGTCCATGCTTCCCGACGGAGACAGAATCCCACTAGTCCATGTTAATCCATGGGGCGGGTATATGTTCGTTCTGGCTAGAAGCTTATAAGGATGATATAGTTTTATATCTAATCTTTATAAGGGCTATTGGGTGATAGATGCCACATTGGGTGGGTCATACCATTTTTAGGGATAAACAGTTATGTATGTTTCTAGGCTTTTGTGGGGGAAAGGGAGAATTGGGAGGTTAATGAGTTGTATGACTTTAGAGGCAGGATTCTATTTTGCTTAAAATAGTTTATAGAATTTGTGGAAAAGGGCAACGCCCACCAGGCCCTGGGCTTTCCCTGATTTCAGGAATTTATGGCTAGTTGTAGTTCTTAATTGTAACTGGCGCATCAAGGAGTATCTTGCAAGGTTTCTGTATGGGGGTGGTAATACCGGTGTTTGTACATAATGCATAATATTGTCAGGGGGTAGCTTGTGGTGCTCAGGGTTGAATATGCTATAGTTTTGGTATAGAAGGCGTTTGGAATGATTTGGTATATCCTCTGTCACTGTGCACCCATCTTGCCTGTGCTGTTTGTCTCAAATTTCATAATGTATGGATTTTTATCGTCTGGGTATATTCGAAGCTTTAGATAAGTGTATGAAGTAGGTCCTGGTCTGGCCTTGCGTAATTCTCTGTATGTCTTGAGCTTGTAAATGTTTGTGGGTGGTTTCTATTGTGTGTATGGTATTTGAGATGTTTGTGATGTGTTGTTGTCGGGATGTTTGTTTTGAGGCCAAATTGTAAAGAAGGCACGGAGGACACACTTCAGAGTTCCTATTGATGGGGTAGGGGTTGTGTCATCATTAGGCATGTGTTTCCGGGAATTTTTTTATGTTTTTTTTGACAAGTTCTCTGGCAATTCTTTCAAATCAAGTACGTTATCATGAAGCCCCCATGAATTTCATAGGTTTTCTCTGTAGGCTGGGAGGATGGTCAATTGAGAATAGGGGTGAACATGGTTGACCATAGAAAGAATGAGCCAGATTTGCATGAGGGACGCAAGAGAGTAGTTGGATGTGGAAGCAACAGTAAATCAATTCATGCGTAAGAGTTATGTACCGGGGAGTAAAAAGGAAAAGTCTTTTTTATCGGGATTGTAGAGCGCCAGACATATAGTTGGCATGTGTGAAAGTTCTGTTTAAATATATTTAATTGTTCTCGTGTGAGTGAATGTGTGACCTGAATGGTGTATAGAAAGGTTGTATTAAAGGAGGAGTTGAAATCTCCTCACAGATTTCTTAACTTCTTGGAATTTTCTTGTTTTTGAGGAATGATGGCATGTTCGAATTGATTTGAGTGCTGGAGTCTCTGTTGTAATGTGTATATATATATATATATTATATATATATATACCCAAAACTCAAATCGATTCGACATGCCAATAATTCCGTCAAAAACAAGAAGGAAAAAAAAAAAAAAAACAAATATATATATTTGTAGCATAAACAAATATGTAGGAGCAATACAGTGGTGACTCCAAATTTTATTGCTTAAACAACATATGAAACGTTTTCGGGACCGCCCCCTGTCCCTTCCGAGGAAGGTTGTTCCATGACTGCATATTTTGAGGAAAAATATCACTTGTCCATTAGTTATACGAAAGAGTATTGGATTGGGGAGGGGATATATGTGTTTGTGATTGGCTATGCCCTTTCACTGCATTCTGGATTGTTTATATACAATTTGAGTAGGTTTATGTGATAAGTGGTGCAGAATCGTTCGGTAGTAAAGTTCTTGGAATAGAAATGAGATATACGTTTTCGGGTGTGGAATCATTTGCGGAATTGCGATTTTGTTGGGGTTGTTAAACCCTTTGAGTTGAGTTCAATCCTGAGATGCCCCTCCCATTTATAATGATAGACATTGAATAGGCAAGTATTAAAAGCTCAGACTGCCCACTAAGAGAGGGGGAAGGAGAACGAGACAGAGGGGCCGTCGGCTTGGGACGGGAGACCGTGGGGGGTTAGGGAGGAAAAACTATACAGAACCAATCTAACCATTACCCACTTCTTGGATCCTTAAGATGGACAAACAGGACTAAAACAACCATTTCCAAACAAACTCTGCAAGCAGGTTGTATTAACCCTATGTCTCTACCAGTCTCTAGTAGAAGTGGTGTTCCTGGGGTTTTTGCCCACTAGGAAGATAGACCCTCAGAATTTCGTTCCCGCCATATTTTTATACTATGGTAACGCTCATTGGATACGTACGGTAAATTCAGCCTGTGATTGTCTGCAAAAGGAAAGCAGTTTGGTCATAACATTAAAGCGGGAAAAGGTTTTTATAAATGTATACCGGCCTCCCTTCTTAATTAAGGGGGATTTCATTGTTTATCATGGGTTTTCTTTGGGTGTTCTCCGTTTCTATTGAACGTTGCCCATGGTGTTTGAGGTGTGTGGGAATTATAGAAGTGGTCAGAGGATCCCAGTCGGTAATCCATGTGAAGATGTTCAGGTTCCCGTAGGGGGCAGTGATCCCATTACGTTTGTTGGACAGGCCGAACGGTAAAATTTAAAAGCCAATTTGTATTGGATGTGGAGTCTTCTTTAGCAGAGGCTTTTAAACGCTCTGCGTGTTGGAGGTTTGACTGATAGCTCAGGTACATGGAAATTGGGGCTCCTTGAAGATGAGATAGCATGATCTCTGTTTTTTTTAATAGAATTGGTTCTTGGTTTGTAGTGTATGCGGATATTAAGCCTTGGGGAAAGGTCATCGTACTCGGATCGCAGGTGCTGTGGACTCCTGTGTGGGGAGGTCAGGGCCCTCAATTATTTTCTGTCAGGCCTATTACCCTTAATTGTCCGTCTAGAACCGGTTCTCCCAGCGTCATCTATTTGGTTTATAATGCACGAATGGGTGGGATTGTGATGTGAAAGCTAGATATAGTTTGCATCGTTTGCTTCTGCGAGTCTTGTCTGGATGTTAAGTCCGTGATCGTACTGCAATTCTGTTAGCCTTTGTCCCGTTAGCTATTTCGGTTTTGAAGGTTGTTCGACGGGTGTTGTATTAGGAATTCAAAGTCTGGGCTTTGGTAGGTATAAGGATTTCAGAATTATTGTATATCCGTAGTATCTCCCTCATCTTCCGAGTTGTTGGCTCACTCAGATGGTGGGTGGTTCAGGTGTGGAGAGGTGAGCATCACAGCCTGTGGTGGCGTTTGCGCTGGTCCAGGGGGTTTTTTTGAAGTTATTGATTTAAGTCCATCGGTTACTTAATGATTGCCACGACTGGCAGTCTGGTATGGAGCTTCTTTTCCCATATTGATGTGTTTATGGCTCTTTGGTCTTTATTATGGCGGTTTGGATAGACTGAGGTCAGAGCCTCACCCATGCGTTATGCTCTAAAGTGTGCTTCCAAGCCACGCCCCCTCTAAACACCTTTTTTAAACTCCTATTGAAAGGGCTCATGAGAAAAGTGGCTATAATTTACACAGACCTTACCTCCCTCTCTGGGGCGGTTGCAATCATCAGAGCCTTGTGAATTTCAGATTTCTCTCACTGGAACGTCCTCTATTAAAGAAGACTAAGAAATGCACCCAAAACAAAACTCATAAACCAAGGGGGACCTTAAGCAACTAATGTTCTCAAAATTGTTTAGACAATGTTTAAGGTCAGTGGTTCACAGAAGTAAGTAGACAGATTCTGCTTCTTCAATGGGCCTCCTGGTGAGGCCCGTAATTTATTTCTACTCTTATGAAAGGATCTAATAGTGAAAAAAACACATTACCCAAGTGATGAAGTTAAATTCATTACAGGTGCTTCCTTTCTCCTATTAGTCAGAACTTTGTGTTTTCCATGCTGTCAGATCTCTCTGCGCACTCCCCCCCTTTCCCCCTCCCCTCTGTTACCTCCCCATCGTTATAACCACGGTTCAGAAACAAGCTATCAGGGCAGCATGGAGTAAAAGTTCACTCTGAAAAACACACCCCCCCCAACAGTGGCCAATAGAAAGCAAAAGCTGTCCTGGACACACGGATTCTCTTCATGGACATGCTAAACATACGAGATTCTCTTTGTGACCCACCATCAATCAGGGAGCTATCAAGAAGGGGGGGGTCAATAGTGCAGCCGTATCTCTGCTATTAAAGACACCCCCCTTGCTAATGCTGTAGCTTGTTGGTCAAGAGCAGGCAGGGATGGTACCTTGAGCCGGAAGGAGGGTCATGTAAAGGGATTTGATTGACAGTACAGTAGGAGTAGAGGAATGCAATTCACGCATCTTGCTAACTTGTGTACTCAGGACGAGGGAAATTTAAGAAATACAGATATCTGGGGGTTGGGGAGAATTAGAACTTCATGGACAGAAAGAAAAAAAAGTTTACCAGTGCTTTCTTAAAACTGTGGTTGTGAGCTCTCAGTTGCTGCAAGAGAGGGTACCGCAACCACAAAGGGAGCAAATATAACCCTTGCCACAGCGATTGAGCACATAGTCAATGAACCTCCACCAGTTCAACAAAGTAAAAAGAATAGGCTGGCTGGACAACATTGGACCCTATTGTCGGGTACACCTCACTCGCATGCAAAGGTATTCTTTAACCTAAAATTAGAGAAACTAGTAAGTTTCTGGTAAGGTTCGTTCCATTTTAAGATTTAGAATCTCTGGGAAAAAACCCGAAGATCCCCAAAACAGGAATATTAATTTTGGGACTGTTTCAATGATTATAAAACTGTACAAGTTATTTTTGTTAATCCTCGAAAAAGCACCTTGAACGTTCGATTACCTCAATGGTAAACGAAAAATAACCTTTTCATAATGATCCAGCACTGCGTGGACAATTTTGGAACCAAAATGGTGTTATGTTTTGTAGCTCATGCGGGACAGTTACAGAATCGGCCGTTAAATACTGGGTGACTAGTCACTATGTTGGAAGTTAGCGAATGATACATCGAGGTAGAGTTACCAATTGCCAAATTCCATAATTAATCAAATTTTTGATCATTATTGGAAAATAAGTCTGCGAGTTCGGAAAAACCATGAATTTATTCGGAAAATTCCAAATAGTTTGGACTAAAGTTCGGATAGTTCGATTTCGTTCCAAACTCATAAGTTCGGCCACCCCAAATCGGGTTGGGAACAGTTCAGCAGGCAGAGAAGAAACTGGATACAACCGGTAAAAGCTTCCCCCCAAAGTTTCAGTGTTCATGTACTGTATTTCAGCCATGCAGACAACCATATGCAACAGAAAGAGAAAGGTCATTAACACTATACAGTGAGCCCAACATTGGGGCAAAATTTCAGTTGGGGAAGGTGGGACATGCCCTGTTAATATTAAAAAAAAGCACAAAGATATGCTATGGAGGAACTATGGTGAACCACAAATGCCAAAAGGAGATCAAAATAGAAAAAGAAAAATAAAGTCTGTAACAGCTTATAAGAACAGGAAGATTTCAGTTAGCACAAATTCTCTCTGACGCTTAATTCACCCTAAAAATTAATAACAAAAAGAATAATACATACTGTTGCATACCAGTTTCATAACCACAGGCGAGTAAAAAAATAGCACACGTAGACTCAAGCTCGAAGATTGAGTGGACTGTGATTTTGGTTACAAGTGGTTTTCCTGACGAAAAAATACCAAGTTTCGAGACAAGATATAAAAGAACTGAATTAGCAATTCAATTTCATGCATAAAATGTATGGAATCTGACCCCATTTTGCCAGTTTCATCGCAATCGTTTGGGATTTGATGAGCTGATGCACCTAATGAATTACAAACTTAAAACTGGGTATGTTAAAGGGAAACTATAAATGAATGGAAATCTCTCCATTCATAAACCCCCCTTCATTCATTACCTATAAAAGCAGGAAGAAGGAAAAGTAAGAAAATGGATTTATGTATATAATATAATTACAATTCTTTGGAAAAGAATTGTATGAATGGTAAGTTAAAAATTGTTACAGTATTTGTGAGAAAGGTAGAAAATTTTTATTCTAGAAGTTCTCTTAAGAGTCAAGAAAATGTTGAGGATAAATTAAAAGTTTGTGAAGGTTCTCATTCATCAGGTCATGGTAGATTTGTAATAGTCATTCATCAGGTCATTGGTCTATCTGTAATTAGTCATTCATCCAGGTCATGGTATATCTGGTAATAGTCATTCATCCAGGTCATGGATATATCTGTATATTTTCATCCAGGTCCGGTCTATGTAATATTCATTCATCAGGTCATGGTCTTCTATCTGTAATATCTTCATTCATCCAGGGGTCAGGGTAATCTGTGATATTCATTATCTAGGTCCATGGCATATCTGTAATATTCATTCATCCAGGTCATGGTATCTCTGTAATATTCATTCATCCAGGTCATGGTTATTATCTGTAATATCATTCACAGGTCATGAATCTGGAATTTTTAATTATCAAGTCATGGATATCGTAATATTTCATTCATCCAGGTCACGGTATATCATGTAAATTCATATCCAGGTAACGGTATATCTGTAATATTCATTCATCAGGTCACGGATTCTTTAATATTATTCATCCAGGTCACGGTATCTCTGTACTATTCTTTCATCCAGATCATGGTATATCGGTAATATTACCATCCAGGTCAGGGTATATCTGGTAATATTCTTCCATTCCAGGTCATGGTAATCTGTGTATTCAGTTAGATTCAAACCTAGGAATTTAAGTTTAGTTCTTGAAGACTTTTCACTGGTCCTTTCTACGGCTTTCTCAATTCAGAATGACAAGAATCGTGGAAATGATTGGGATGGCCGGTTCGCGGATCCGACACGGATCCGCCACGGATTTATCCGTTCGCGAACCACCCCATGCCGCGGATTTTTTTCTGGATTTTCCGCATTCCCGAACTTCCGAAGCGGATTTCCGTAATTTTCAAAAATACGAGAATCTAGTAATTTGAAAAATTTTCGAAAATACAGGAATTCTGGTATTTTCGAAAAAGAATATTTTCGAAAAATTGAAATTACGAGATTCCTGTTATTTTCGGAAAGACTTTATTTTAAAAAAATTTTCGAAATACGAGATTTCTCTATTTCGAGGTTTTTTTAATTTTAATGGGTCCGACGCGGGATTGTCGGAATTCTCGAAATTGCGGATCCTCGAGCGGACCGGATTTTGCGAAGTTCGGAAATCTCTAGAAATGGATGTACTTGCGGATAAACTGTCAGGCCTTTACAAAACAATCTTTATCTTCTGGAATGGGTGAGAGCTTGGGATCATTAGGGCTTCTCGCCAAAGATATAAAGAAATAAAACAAACTAATGTCTCCATGGTTAAATTGTTAAATATGTAACTAATTTAAATCACCCCGCCCACGATCACCACCCCCCCTCCCAACATCACCTAGCTCCCCTCCCCCTCCCTACCCCTTTCCACACCATGCACTCCACTCCAACCCTGCATCAAGCCATACAACGCCTACATTAAATGGCGACCTGAGCCGCCGCATAAAAGTTCCAGGTTTGTCTCTGGTGCAGTATGTTGCCTCTCATGTCAATTGCTGTCCTGTCTACAGAATTAGTGTTCTCAAGAATTACCGTACCCAGTCTAATAATATCATACTAAGACTCGAGATACAAATGGGCATACCAGTATTAGTAGGGATGGCGAACATGACGGGTTATTCCGTTTTGGGTTTTTCGGATTCGGAAAAGTCCCGAAGATTCGAAACGGAAATGATTAAAGTAAGGAATTTGGAGTGAGTTTTCGTTTTTATTGCACTTTGAGCTATTTTTGCAAATCCTCGAAAAAAGCCTCCAAACGTCCATAAAATTTGATAATCGAATGTCAAGCGCATTTTTGAGGAATTCGGAAATAGCTCGAATCGTTCAATAAAAAATGAAAATGCAGTCCGAGTCCCGAAATCCAAACAAATCTGTCCGGTTTCGGATGGATATTCGGAGTTCGGACAGAGGGATTCCGCCCCGTGTGTTCTGTCGGATCCGGGACCCGGGATCCCATATTCATCATTACGAATCAGCGCTGAATGGTCTGAAATAATTGGATCAGGTGCTGAACTTCAATTTTTTTTTACCTTTTATACCCTAATTGATCTGTGGGAGCATGGTTTGCAAATTAGATGAAAATTCTTGTTGTTCTGGAGTACTTTTCCACAAAAAGCTCATTTGAAAATGGCAACTTTAACACAACCGTAGGTTCCCGGGCACAGTGTTTACAGATTTGAGGGTCTTGGTGACACACTTTTCTTGGGCAAGTTGTTCTGCGTCAATGAGTGGGGGGGTGGAAAATGGCTATTGGAACAGTTGTGGTGTAAAACCCTCCGTTAATTAAAGGAGTCTACATCACATGATATAAATCATATACATGCCATAACTAAACAAATATCTTTAGCAAGTTTAAAGGAGAACTAAACCCCCTTTTTTATACTCCAGGGGAATCTGAACCACAACCCCCCCTAAAAAACACCAAAAGCCTAAAAAATGCCACTTTAGTAAACTCTGGTAAAGTAAATCAAAGCCTGTTAAGAGCGGGGATGAAATCATGTGTGGGGATAGGAAGGTAGGAAGGGGAAAAAAGCAGGATTTAAGATTGCGTTGTAATTAAGGGCATCATAGTGAAAAAAACACAATTGCCTTTGCAGAGCTTAATTCATGTACTCTGTGTGCCTTTAATCTATCGAGGTCAGGGAATCTGTTTTTAACAATGGTGACATATTTCTGGGCCAAGCACTCCCCCTCCCCCCCCCTCTGTACCTCCTCCAGGGTATCAACTCGGCTAAACGACAGCTTTAAGTGCAGTAGGAGGTAGTTAAAAGTTCAAATCCTGAAAACACACACGAACAGTGGCCACATAGTCAGAAAGCAAGCGGTCATGCGAGACCCGGAAGAAGGAGAACAGTACAGTTACGATTCTTAACTTTGTGACCCATCATCCAATCAGTGAAACTAGAGAAGGGGGGTCAGTCAAAGGCAGCCTTCATATCTTTACCATCAAAGCTATACCCCTCTCCCCATGCGAATGTTACTAAATCTCTATGTTTATTACAGAGCAGGGAGGGGGGAATCAGTCACAGGGATTGATTGACAGTCAAGTAGGAGTAGGAATGCAATCAGTATTCTTCAACTGGTGTTATCTCAGGACAGAGCGGGAATCTGAAAAAAGTGATTGGAAGACACTCGGGGGGGTGTGGGGAGGGAATATAGAACACATGGAAAGAAAGAAAAAAAGTTAATTTCCCACTATAGATGCCATCTTTAATCCTAAATTACGTGTGATTAGTTAAAAAAATGATTGCCCAGGTACATGTCCTGTAAGGAGCAAATGGTATTTCAGGTTCTCTAGATTTGAACATGGTCCAGTACCTGTTTAAAAAGGGCGAAACAGAAGTTTTCCATTCTTGATTAAAGTTCACCATCAGAGTACAAGAAATGTTGAGGATAGAACTCATCAGGTCTTTTCAAAAGATCTTTGTCAGTCAGGATGGGGTGAGAGCATTGGAATAGGCCAGTTCCCTGCAAAAGATATACACAGTAGGTATTTACTAATTTAGTTTATTAAGACGTTTATTATAATATTATTATAATTCGCTGTATAAAATATGCTTAAGATGCAGCCGGTAGTCAAAAGGAATTTGCAGACAGTGTGAACGGGCGGGGGAAGGGGCGTGACCAAGAACCGACATGGGAGGGGCTGAGATGGATCAGGTGAACACTGGGTGTTTTTTGTGTTTTTGATTGATTTTCTGTCTTGGTGTTTTTGATGGAAATGTTTTTATTATGATGAATGTTGATAATGAATTTGTTGATTTGTGTTGTTTGATTTTTTGTTGAATGGAGGTTGAATTTTTGATTTTTGAATTGATTGATTTGTGAATGGATGGAATGTTTTTTGTGGTGTTTGAATTGTTGAATGTTCTTTGTTGAATTGAATGGAAATTGATTGATGTGTTGTGTGAGTGTTGATTTTTTTTTTATTGTTGTGTTGAATGGGAATTTTTGATTTGTTTGTATGAATGAATCGCCCGTCAAGTGACGACTGGGCATCCCTCTGACCTTTCTATAGTTCATTATGAAACTCCTAAAAAATTTCTTTGATTTTCTTTTTAATCCAAAAGGACATTGACGATAGTAGATTGGGTTGGCATGCTAAACTGATTTCAATACAGACAGGACATGTTCAATCTTCGTTGTTCTGTAGGGCTCAAGGCAATTGTATGCAGTCTTATATGACTTCGTGGAAGGCTTTTCATTATGTGAGTCACCAGTAAGGTGTATACTAAAAACCCTTTGTTATACTAAAGTATGCCAGTGTGCCGATACTATGATATTGTTGGGCCCAGGAAGTGCGAATTGATATCGTTCTAGTTGTATAAATTTTACCCGATCAGTAGCACTTCCGCTTAAATGTAGTTCTAATTTACCACTAAGGAGTGCTTTCCCACATCCCTCTATTTATGTATTCTAATATCCTATATTACAGTACACACATTGCCTCTTATAGGAATATTTAAAGGGCCGGGCGATTAGAGGGGACGGGCGCAGCCTGGCGACGAGACGGGCGGTCGGGCCTACTGACGGAGGCAACTATTTTCCCCATTAGACATAACACTAAGCCAAAATTATTTTGTTTCGTATTTATAAGAAAGGGCACATTTTTGTTAGCATTAATTTCCAGGTGAAATCCATGTTACATGCACCAAAATCTAAGTTAGTTGAACAATGTTGCAGAATGAGTGTAAATGAGTGTAGATGGCGAAAACCCCGGGTGATCTTTGGTTCGTTCGGATTTCATAAATTAAAAAAATGACCCATAGAAGTTACAGAGGGGGAAAAAACGGAGTGGGGTCGGAGATACGTTACATACTGGTCAGGGAAGACGTTACAATAATGGTCAGGGAAATACGACAATAATGGTCAGGGAAATACGTACAAATCACCAAAAGTAAATAAAGACACAACTTCCTTTTAGAGCTATTTAGAGATCCGGGTTATATCGAGGTACTTCAGTAATGTCTGAAGAGTAGCTTTTGAATATGCGATAAACCCTCGAAAGTAGCCTCGTTTTTTCGGTAACCTCAAAGTTCCACAATCCGAAAGTTGATGAGTGGTCCGAATGAATCTGAATGGTACTTTTCGATCCCACTTCTACTAAACACACTGAATAAGTGAGGTTTATATGTTAGCAACAAGTTTTGGGAGGAATTATAATTATAATTTATACTATTTGGAGGGAAGCAGCCCTTTAAATATCAAGTTCTCTTGTACAAAACAAGGCAGGTTAGAAGTAAAACGTTGGCAAAGAGTTTATGACATGAGCATTGTATAGGGCAATAGTTCCATGTTCTGATTGGGCTGTGGTGATCAATCACCTTCAATCTCCTTTGGGACATTTGCTGGTAATCATGTGAAACAGTTAATGAAATGTTTGCAATTTCTTCTTGGAAGCACTGTTTCTCCCAAAAGTTATAGATGGTGTTTGACCACAAAAATGTAAGTTTGGTTTTTAGCAACAAAAAACTTTCTTAGCTTTGCAATGACAAAATTTAACTGCAGTTTTGCTGCCAAATTTCTGTCTAGAAAATGGTCAACTTTGTCACAAAATCATTTTCTCTGATAGAACTGTCAAATGCTACAAACTATTACTCTATGCAGCCACCAAATTTTATTAAGTTTCAGTTTTAGGCTATTAGTGGTAGTTGGTAACTAAAGATGGATTGCTTATTTCCATTCTCCTGTAATAATAGAACCCAGGCGATAGAGAGTTAAAACTTACCTGCCGAGGTTCTTCCATCGTGGGACTCTAAACAGCAAGGACCTTCGGTCTCGACCAGATCCTATCTTCTCTTCATGTGAGCCACAGCAGGTGCCAGCAGGTAAGTTTAACCCTTAGTTGCTATTATCATAGGTAGGTAATAGGCTGATCCCCAGTTCCCGGGGAAAGATAGATCACTGGAAAGCTATTTAGAATGTCAGTTTAGTGGTCACATAACGCCAGATGCACTGGAAAATAGGTACCTTTTGATGCTATGGGTTTACGCTAATAATAAAACATATTCCTAGAATTAAGTTGATTATGATACTATTTATGTACAATGGCCCATTGTATTGCTTTTAGAAAGTATGTAGAAATTTGTTTCAGTTCCAGCAGTGAATAAATGGTTTATGAGACTAGGTCAAATTTTATCTGAAAATATGACATCTTTCATTATTCTTTTCTGAGAATGGGAACCAAAAAGATAAATGTGTTATTATATACAAAACAAACCAGTTGTGTTCATCATTACATTCTCATAAAGCTATAACCAGCATACATGAATAATCTCACTTAGATCACAGAATGTGTCTCCAGAAACTTATTATGCAAAAAAAAACCAGCTGAGGGAATTACCGAATAGTGCACGACACTCATACTACGGCTGATTTTTTTTTTTAAATAAATTGTTCTTGTGGCTAGGGGTAAAAGTCCTCATCTGGTCTTACCCATGCCTGACTTTAACACCAGCCATTAGTTTGGTGTTAAAAAGATAAGGGAAGTGTCAGAAGCAACAAATATAAAATCAACTGTGGGGGGTCAGTGGGGGGGGAACAAACCCACCGCACTCTCACAATTTCTTCCTTAAAGAGGAAACTGTGGTGAATAAACCAAAGGGCATTCCACAGAAATTCCTATGTATCACCTTTAAAAGAATCCCTCAGCGAGGCTTCTACTTCCAGGTTACCATGGGAATTGGGAGCGTCGCCTGATGCTAAATTGCACTCACCAGGTTACTTTATCATTGTAATGTCTAAAGACACACATTTACAAGCATGTTTTAGCTTGAGATAATCCTATTCTGGCCCATTTGTCGATCTCAAGGATGCAAAAGAAACAGGCTATACGGTTCTAATAGATTGGACATTTGTCTATAGACGAATGTCTAATCTGTCTAATGGATAAAGGTGACTGTACATTGCGCTTCTTAAATTGAACTGATCCTGTGACAAGCTCGGCAGGAACTCCTTCTGGAATCTTCTCGTGAGCCGACATATGATTACAAAGTAACTGGGACAAGGTGGGACTTGTGCCATCGTTAATCGGTGCGCAAAAAGATCCAGAAAGGGGGGCGTTCCTGAAGAATTGACTAAAGTGGCTTCTCAGAATCGGCACAGGGTAAGGCCTAATCTATGGACACCCTAAGTAGGGTTCCGTCTGGTTTTCAGCACATGTGCTGGGACAGAGCATCATTATCGATCATTAAAAGCCCACCCCCAAACTCTAAAATATAGTTTAAGCTAGCAGCAAGCCTGAAAATGAATGTTGTTTCTGCACACTAAGTTGTTCATAGCTAGAGAAAAGGACACACTAAATGGTGTGTAGGTCTGTAACTAGCTTCAGGAAAAATACTAGATGATGGCCCCACAGCTATACAATGCTGTCACAGAGACACAAAGATAGGGCCATCTAAAAAAGTGTCACTTTAGAAGCCTAAAAAATAAAGGGGAAAACTGTGGTCTCCAAACAAGTTGATTTCAAATGAAAGGCCAGGGTCCTTACATTTTAAAGCCATCACCAACTCTCTTGGCTGCTAGCCAGTTATAGACGACAGAGTGGTGGTCGATTAGTATGATATGTATGGTTACGGTAGGAGATAGGTAGGTTATCATAGTTAGTCAATACCGTACCAGATAGGTAGGAGAAGGTGATCATTAGAAATAGATATTATGTCGGTTACTGTTGGAGTATGTTCATTCTGATAAGTCATAGATGCTGGTTACGGACATAGAATTAGTATAGATTACTTATAGAGTTATAGAATCTTAGTGCTGGTCCGATAGGTCGGAGTAAGGGTTCAGATTGATTATTTTGGATTAGATAGATATCATATACGGTGTGTGGTACCAGATCAGGTAGATGTAAGGGTAGATTATAATATATAGATATATAGTATCAGTATACTGGTGTGGTTCCCAGTAGGTGAGGGTAAGGTGTTCGAATATATAATATATAGATATCTATACTGTGCTGTTACACAGATAGGTTAGGATGTAAGGGTAGATTATCAATCATAGATCATACTAAGATATTATATGTGCTGGTTACCAGATATGGTAGGATGTAAGGGTAGCTGTTTATCATAATAGATATATTAGAACCATATACGTGTGGTGACAGATAGGTAGGATGGTAAGGGTAGAGATCTATCATATATAGATATATAGAGATATCATGCTGTGCTGGTTACCAGAGTAGGTAGAGATGTAAGGGTTAGATTATCATATATAGACTGTATCATCTTAGGTGCGGCTTACCAGATAGGTAGGATTGAAAGTATAGATTTATTATATATGAGATATATAGATACCATATACTGTGCTGGTTACCTGAGGATGAGGCAGATTATATTATAGATGAAACTTCGTACCTGGTAGAGGTGTAAAAGGCATAGATTTATCATATATAGTTAATAGACATCATATACTGTGTGGTTACCAATAGGTAGGGATGTAAGGCTAGATTGATCATATTAATATATAGATTTAATAATATCGTCGGGTTACCAGATAGGTAGGTGTAAGGCTAGATTTATCATATATAATAGATAGATAGATACCATATACGTGCTGGTTACCGGATAGGTAGGATGTAAGGCTAGATTTATCCATATATAGTAATGAGATACAATATTACTGTGTGGTTCACGGATAGGTAGGAGATGTTGTAAGGTGTTTAGATTTATCATATATAGATATGTAGATACCATTATTACTGTGCTGGTTACCGGATAGGTAGGATGTAAGGGTTAGATTTATCATAATAGAACCATATACTGTGCGCTGGTTGACAGATAGGTCGGATGTAATGGGAGATTTAGTCATAGATAGATATCTAGATATATATACTGTGCTGGCTACAGATAGTAGGAGATGTAAGGTAGATTTATCCAATTATAGCGATATTATATACTGTGCTGGGGTACCGGATAGGTAGGATGTAGGGTAGATATAATCTATACCTGTGCGTTGACCCGATAGGTAGGATGTTAAGGCAGATTATCATATATAATATGATAGTACTATTGTGTGTTACAAGAGATAGGTAAGGATGTAAGGGTTGATGGATCACTATATAGACTATATGATACCAATACTGTGCTGATACCAGATGGTAGGATGTAAGGGTTTGATTGATCATTATATAGATATATAGATACCATATACTGTGTTGTTACCAGATATGTAGGATTTGTAAGGGTAGATTATCATTCTGATATCATCGATCTCTATACGGTGGGTTACCAGCTAGGTAGGATGTAAGGGTGATTTATAATCCATATAGATATATAGATACCTATTACTGTGCTTGCTTACCAGTATAGGTAGGTGTATTGTAAGGGTAGATTTATCATCTATAGATACCATATATTGGCTGGTTACCAGATAGGTAAAAAAGTAAGGATAGATACCTTTACATATATAGAATTCCATGAGGATGGTGGGAGCTACAAGAGAGAAAGGTTTAAGGTGAGATGGGAGCCGTACGGTGGGTGGGGGTCCGTACAGAGCTGGTTCTGTGATGTGCGGAGGGTACTGGCAGGAACATATGGGGAGCAGATAGAGAGGAAAACTAAGGAGGAAGCAGCAGAGTGAAGGCGATGTAAATTCTTTTAAGAGATAATTTGTATGAAATGCCTGTGTTAGCAGGGCCATGTTGCTTGTGCAGTACAAGGAGATTTGGGATCGCGTTTTTAATTAGAGGCAAAAAACAATACGTGGTGTCGGAATTAATGAGTAGATCGAGGGGGAGAGAAGGGTGTGAAGCAAGGTAAGACCAGAAAGTAGTAGGTTTGCAATAGTCAGGCGCAATAGGATGAGAGCATGCAAAGCCTAGAGGTGCGTCGGGAGAGAGAAAGGAACCTGCTGATTTGGCATATATTACAAGAAGAAACAGGCAGGGTTTTCAAACATAGTTTATGTGGTTAGAATGAGAGCGAGGAGGGAGTCAATAATTACCCCTAGGCAGCGGGCGAGCTGGATAGGAGGGAAATGGGGGTAGTCTCAAAAGAGATGGGAAAGATGGGACAGGACCAGGTTAACGTGGAAAAAAAACGATCAGTTCAGTGTTACAAAAGACTTTTAATTGGAAGGGGTAGCACTTAAGACATCCGGAAGGAGAGTGGAAGGAGGCAGTCGGGACACGTGATTGGATATCAGGAGTTGCGTAGGGGTGGACAAATAAGATTTGTGTATCTTCTGATTATAAACGATATTTGAAGCCAAAAGAGTGATCACATTCCCAAGGAAATAGTTTGTTAGCGGGAGAAAGAAACAATAAGGGTCCAGAACAGACCCCTGGGGACCCCCACACCAAGAGGAACCGGAGAAGAGGGGAAGAGGTATTGATAGCATACAGATATAGAGTAAGTATGTCCACGAGAGATAGGATGAGAAACCAGGAGCAACTTCATTCGAATGCCCCAAAGGGTGACGTATCCGCATAAGGAGGGAATGATCGTTCTGTTTGAAGCAGAGGAGAGGTCAAAGGAGGATAAGGATAGAAAAAGGACATTGCTTCTTTGCAAACCTGAGATTATTTTAACCTTACACAGGCCGTCTCGTGGAATGCACAGGACGGAATCAGATGCAAAGGATCCAATAGGTTATGAGGCAATGAAGGAGTTAGTGATACGAGGAGAATAGATCTTCCTAGCAGTTTAGACGGCATAATCGGTAAGAGAGGACTGGGCAGTAGTATGGAAACCAGAGGGGTCCAGCGGAGGGGATTAGTTGGGCTAACATGGGCATGCTTAAAGAAGCGAGGAAAATTCCAGATGTAAGGGAGGCGTGATGTTGAATATGTGGGTGGTAGGGATTTGAGTTATAGGGGTAAGCACATGAGTACAGTGCCTCTCAGTAATACAGAGGGCATGGGTTCAAGAGGGGTCCAGGATGTGAACGGACATGATTAGAGAAGGCAAGGGACCTCTGAATGGGTCAAAGGAGCAAACGAATCCAAGAATAAGCAGAGGGAGGCGGAGGGCAACATAATCTGAGAGTCCATCTAGGACCAGGAGTCTGCCAAGATGGGACTCCCGTTATGCTTAAAAGTAATTGCGCAAAGTCTGGGGAGAGTACAGAGAAGGAGAGGGGTCAGTGGAGGGAGAGGGGCGCAGAAGGGAGTTGGAGAACAGGCGATGTGGGTTCGATTTTGTTGTTATTATGAGGTTCCGTAAGTTCTTTTTGCCAGGCAGGTGCAGAGGAGCCGAGATTGCAGCATTGAACTTGTAATGAGGAAAGTACACGACTTTCTCCACGCACGTTCAGCAAGCACGTGCGCACCCTGCTATTAAAACGGGGAAGTGGGGTTTTGAACCACAGACGAGGTTAGAGGTCTCGACTGCGCAGGATACAAGGGGGAACAGAAAAGAGTCTATACGGTTAGTCAGGATAGAATTATAGGAAATTAGCAATGCGACGTCAGGGTCATCAACTGTCAAAGGGTGGAGAGAGTAGAGGACAGGGATGAGATAGTGATCAAAAAGCGTGGGGGAAGGGGTATCGACTGAAAAAGATAGATAGAGGGTTTTTAGTGAACACTAGGTCCAGGACAGTGCAGGGGATCTGGAGATGATGCTACCAATCACATCAAATATAAAATCTTTTAAAAACTTGTTAAATTTCAGAAGATACTCAGGAAAGCCATTCACTATCAATTACCTAAAGTCATTGTTGGACCACAGTTACCCTTCAGATCAGAGAAGCTAGAATCATTCCTCCTACTGTATTTGTTTGAAAGGTATAGACAGAACTCTTTTCAATAAAAGGCAATTTGATGAAGACACAGGATGAAAATACCTCTAGTGCTTACAAGGAAATGAATCAATAGATGTCCTGGGTCATTTAGTCCAGATTAGATTTGTGATCATAATTTCTTTATAAATGTCTGTAAACTCATCGTGCTATCGAGGATAATTTTTTTGATTCCAGGGCACGTCCAGGCGTGTTATAGTTGAAGATGCTTGTAAATTATATCAGGAAAAAAATTATAAAAAGCTATTAATTAAAACTATATTCTGTGACTTCTTGGACCAAATTTCATATTTTAAAAAGGTCTGTCCAAGAATGCATGGTATGGGTTTTGGGATTTCGGATATTATATACTGTAAATTAGTCTTCATATTTCAAAGAAAAAGCACCATATAAAGCAGTGCAAATAACAGTTTGTCCTGTTTGTAAATAAAATGGTGAACTTCCTAAAGTTAGGTGTCATGTCTGAACTATAGACTCAGTTCTATAGTTTGGGAAACTAAACCACTTTACAAGTCAATGGGGAAAACATAGTTTAAAAAATTCTGAGTTAATTACAAATAAATAGCAATACTTACTGTAAAGACTTGGCACCATTGGAATGGTCTGAAGAACCTGTCCTATCAACCAAAATTGTCCCTGCTAGACTAATTTGAGGGTTGGGTTTACACCAATTCGAGGGGTACGAAACAAATCACATTCTAGGGATACCGAAACCTGAATGATACATTTGAAGGTTACTGAATGAAACTTGACAGATACAGTGAGGGGTACCGAACGATACATTTGAGGGTTATAGCCAAAAGGTGAAACATTTCGAGGGATCGGGCAAAAAGGGTAACGTCCAGTGTTATTGTCAAAACGAACATCGAGGGTTTACCATGAACAGGAAACATTTCGAGGGTTACCACGTGAAACGGAACCTTTCGAGGGATTATTGCGGAAGGAAAAACGCCGCAGGTCGAGGGTTATCTGTGAAACAGTAACTTGAGGTTATAAGCAGAAGAACGAAAATTCGAGGGGATATCGACAAAGTAACACAATGGGAGGGGGGGGCCCTTTTTTTTATTCCAAACGGACCCGTCGCATTTGAGGGTTATGGGTCGGAACGGTACATTCAGGGATATGGCCAAAATGAGGGTTACGAGCGTATGCAAATTAGTAATGCATCGAAAATGTCCGCGGAGCTGGAAAACCTGAACTAGTGTGGGGTGCTAAAAAGTCAGAGTTTATCCGAACTTTTGAAAGAGTTTGGGTTGAACTCGGGTTCAAGTTGTTTTAGTCCATCTCTTAGGTTAAAAGAGAATTCTAGAAATAGCCAAACCAACAGCACAGGGAAAGCTGCCAAACTAATTATAAAAGATCAACAATTCTTGCTCAAAAAATGTTGCTTCCGGATGAGTGGCTGCAAACAGCCTTGAAATGTCTTTAATTCATCTGACAAGGTCTCAGAAACTTTGGATCCTCGATTATCAAACGATTGGCCCCGACTAATTATAGACCACCAAGATATTGCCACGCAGAACTAATTACAGTGGTCAGTTCCTAAATGCAATTCCCTAAAAATAAATAAGAAATAAAATGATTTGTCACAAAATAACACAACATATAAATCGATTCTGTGTGATTCTGTACATCATTAATATTACTATGAAAAATAAAAAAGTCAGTGTGGTGCGCTATAGCTAGTAGAAGCCAGAAGCAACGGGAAAAACAGGTGTGCTCTAGTGGATTGTGCCTTGCCGCTAAGTTTTCATGCTGGCAGTTCCCGGTCTGACATTATTAGATGAAGAAACGGGGGTAAGAATCGCTCTTTTTACTCCCAATCTTAATTAATGAGCAAATGGGTAGGTGTTATTGTTTGACTGAAAACAGGATCCAGAAGCACACCAATCCACACAGGTGACATCCCCCACAGCCCTCAACCTTAGCGGCAATTACAATATATACAGGACAAATGAGGAGCACATTACTTCACACAATTTGTGATCTTTATGACCAAAAGACATACAATGTGTGGGGATATAAGGTCCCCTACTATAGGTATAACCGTTTTTTGAGTGAACCCCTATTTT
This sequence comes from Hymenochirus boettgeri, assembly GCA_019447015.1. Classification (NCBI taxonomy): domain Eukaryota; kingdom Metazoa; phylum Chordata; class Amphibia; order Anura; family Pipidae; genus Hymenochirus; species Hymenochirus boettgeri. Next base: position 281,881,561 of record CM033473.1, read on the forward strand.
GACAGTAATCGACTGTTAAAAGGGTAATCTGACTTGGTTGTTGCAAATTAACCAGCACAGGCAAATTATTTTAATGAGACATGATAACCTTAATACCAAATATTATGGCGGCCATACAATCAATCTATGGTGCATTTTTACTAATAGGTATACAGAGGACACAGTGGACATCCTTTAAGAGGAAGAAAGAAGTTTCATCTTCAGTTAGGAAAGGTTTGCTTTACATGTGCGATCGGTGCAAACTGGGAAACTGTATTCCAGCGATGTGGTGGTAATGGGCAAGTTCATTAAATGCTTTAAAAAAGGGACCTGGATAAGTTTACCTAAAGCAAAATTATTGAGAATTACTTGGTAGTTAAGAAGTATAGTCGGTTGATCCTGATGAGTTGACTGGGAATTTAGTGCGACGATGAATCAATAGAGCTTGGTATTATAAAAACATAAACAGAGACGACCTTAAACAGATTAAACATTTCCACCAAAATTAACCACTTCTCTTTAATTTGTCTTCTATTAAATACTGTATTTGGTCCCTCTCTTCAATTATTCGATGGTCATGCTCGTATAAAGAGGGGACATGCAATAAGTTCTTATCAACTACTTGCTTGTTCGCACGATGAAGAACCCCTTTGTGCGACCTAGTATACATGGAGATGAGTGGTAAGTTGTGGCATTTGCCACAGCTTAAACCCACAATTCAAAAAACCTTTTTTGTGAAAAAAACTAGTGAAACATCATTGCAAATTATTGACTCTCTTGCTCTGCACTAATTCCAAAAATCTTTGGAAATGTCGGACAATGCAAAAGTGAGTCGAGAAAATCCATGCTTAACCCCATAAAACCACTGATGGGAAACTGGCGGCTCTCCAGAGTTGAAAAACTACAACTCCCAGAATTCCTATGCGCCCCTCTGTAGTTGAGGTGCTGGGAGTTGTATTGATTTCAAATCATCTGGAGGCCGCAGTCCGCAGTTTGAGGATTCACCGCATAGGACATTGGGACCATGGTTTTAGCATCGCTTGTGTATAAAAATAATGATATTTCCACTGAGCTTTCGAATTATTCCAGCTTTTTGATGGTATAAAAGGAAAACCAACAACATAAAAACCGAGAAATACACTGCTCATCGTTAGATAAGGCTTAGTTGTAAAGACACAAAACCAGCAACAATAATCATTGCCTAATGCCTTGCTGCACTGCTATTTCCAAAGGTCAACATATAAGATAATCACTTCTCTGCTCTCTTATGGCAACTTTCCCTTAATTGCACAAGAACAAGATTGAGCGATTTTTTTTCTAAATATATTCACCACACTTTAAACATAACTAGTCTAGGCAGGAGTGTTTGGGAGAATTTATGAGTTTGGCGATTCAAACTAAAACAAAATCTGAACTAGTTTGGTTTTCTGAACTTGCTGACCTTATTTGCGATAAATATAATTCGAAAATCAGGGAACCCTTGAAGTATACATTGGAAGTCTGTAAACAGTGGGATAATCCTTCAATTTCGGTAACCATTGAATGTATATCAGTAACCCTTCGAAAAGTAGTGCTCAATTTCATTAGCCCTCAAATGTAGCAGTTGAGTTCAGTAACCCTCGAATGTTGTGAGTCCAATTTCGGTAACCCTCGAATGTACATTCAGAACCTTCAAATGTAGCAGTCGATTTTTGGTAACCCTCAAAGGATTTCTGTAACCCTCAAACGTAGTATAGAATGGTGAACCCTCATTTGACCATGACCCTCAAAGGTATTGGTCGGTAAACCTCAAAGTATAGTTTGGAACCTCTAATGTATCGTTTGGAACCCTCTAGTATAATTCGGTAAACCTAAATGTATCTTCAGTAAACCCTCTAACGTATCGTTCAGTAACCTCAATGTATCGTTGGGTAAAAACTGAATTGGCCATAACCCTCGAAGTAACGTGCGAAACCCGACAATTGCCCTGATTGTGGGGTTGTTAAGAAGTGTTTAAAAGTGTTTTTGGTGAGATGTTTCATGTTCCCCTGACTATTCAGGGGGCATAGCCATTTACAGTAAGTTACCATGTTATTTTAACTGTATTAGCTGAAATGTTCTATTTTACTACCATTGACTTTAAGGGTTTAGTTAAGACTTCCGAACTTCAGTAAAAGAACCGAACTTCAGGAAGTTAGGCCTTCTCTAGTTGTTACAAAACTGAAATAAAATGGTTTTAGGCAGTAATAGGCATGTGGAAATGTCCCCCTTTTTAATGTGCCAGCAGGAAAGTTGACCCCATTATTTGATTGCATTACAAAAGGAAGGCCTGTTGCTTTAGGTGGATTTTCTCACTGGTTTTTGATCACTGTTTGAATGGAACTAATAATTACCAGGAATCAGGGGGGGAAAGGAATGCAATCTCTATTGGGGCATATTGAAATTATGTATTTTTTATTTTTTAATTTTTTTTTTATTTTCTTTTTTATTTTTTTTTTTATTGGAAAATTGATGGTATAGACTAACCATAATGATAGACAGCGTATGATTTACAATCAGCTATATAGTCACAAAATGCTTTAGGTTATTAAGAAATAGTTCACTAACATTAGAATTCTATTAGACAGATACTTAACGTGTCTAATTCCAGGATTGTGAAATTGTGAATCTTCGTTTGAACTCACTGAGCTTATTACGTTGCCGGACAAGGTTTCCTTATTATGCAACACACCGCCCCTCCTCTCTAATTCCATTGTTTGTAGATGTCATTAAAGGGTAGTAACCCAAAAAAATGACAAATATCAGTATCGTTTTCGATTATAGCGTACATCGAAGCACATCATTTTCTTTATGGTTGTGCTTTTATCTGCAGGGACACCATAACAAATAGATGTAAAATAAGTACCAGATGTTTCTGAATTACAGTAGTAACAGTAGAAACAGTAGTAAACAAGGTAACCTTTAAGGTGGTTGAGGAAGGTGTGGTGAGTAAGAATAGGGGAACATAAAAAATTGTGGAGTGTCAAGAAACAAACAACAATTGTATTAGGTTTAGAAAAGGTGGTGGTGTTTAACAAATCAGATGAAATATATGTTAGCAAATAATTCCGACTTTGTAAAAACATCTCACACAGATAGACTTCAAACATCAAAGTAGAAAGGGGAGCACCACACAGCAATCAACACTGCAACTAAACTTTAATGGCGACATGTTTCGGACCAACACACGGGGCCTTTCGCAAGCAGGAATAGACTACTGGTTCACATTATAGATTAATTATTGGGTGGGATTATAGCCACAATTGTCTCAAACTTTGACATAGGGGCCAGACCCCAACAGAAAAAGGAGACTGGTTGTCTAAAGGCAAACAGAGAGGTTCGATAAATTTGTGGGTTGTTAAGCATCAGGGCCAGGTACGGTTGCGGACTTTCTTCACCCCAGAGGCGAACACAGGCATAGTAACATAGTATTGGAGGTTGTATAAAGACATACGTCCGTCTAGTCCAACCTTTATACCCTACCCATAATGTCTGTCTAACAGTTACATAGTAACATAGTATTGGAAGTTGTATAAAGACATACGTCCATCTAGTCCAACCTTTTGTTTGGGAAACAGTTCGCCTCTGCGGCTATAAATTTTATGGCCCCTCAGACAAAGGCCGAAAGGAAGGAATTATTTACCGAATAAAGCCCTTTCTTTTTACGGCCCAGCCTGTAGTGTTTGGTGGGGATTTTAACACCATCGCTAGGCCAATGGACAGGAGAGGCCAGGCTGGCAGGTTGGGGTACGACACAGCGTATTTTTGAATGGCTTAGTTGAGAGGCAGGTCTGGTAGATGTGCCTCGCAATCTCCAGGCCTCACGGGTTACACTTTTCATAGAGGTAGTAGTAGTAGTAGGATAGATAGGTTTTTTTGTTAAAAAGGACTCTATTACTTCTCCTCTTGAGGTGAAGGCAGTAGAGTTCTCAGATCACTGTTTGGTGGTCATGTCCTTGAATATTCCAGGGCCCCCTCGAGAGGTAAGGGTTTCTGGCACCTCAATTTGACCATCCTGACGAGGAATGTACTAAACAGTCTTTTTTGGCTCTTTCAGGATCAGGAGTCCCTGAAGGATGTCTGCCGCAGTAGGACGGATGGTGGGGAGATCACCAAAAGAGGACCGCACGAAATCTTTCGAGGCCTATCGATTGAGAAGGTACAGAGTAAATATCATGTATCTAAAACTTAAGAGGAAGTTGGATAGGCTGGTGTCTGATTGTGGTGACTTTGGGGAGATCACCAGGGTAAGTCTCAGATGAGGAGGTTTCAGTGTGACCGGCTGGCCTCCCTGAACTTTGAGAGGAATTATGGGTCACACCATTCTCCGATCCCTATCAGAGTTGCAGGGACCTCCGTCGCTCGCAAATCGATTAGCGGTTTGGCGGGGGAGTGATGGGACCCTGGAGACTTCTCCAGCAGGTATCCTGTCGGTTGTTAAGAGCTTTTATACTGACCTCTTGTCTGAGAAAGAGCTCAGCCGGCCAGCATATCCAACTTTTTGGAGCAGACTCCTGTTCAGACAAGATCTGATATTCCTTGGGATTCTTTGATAGGGGATATCACTGTGGAGGAGGTGGGGGCAGCCATAGGGCTCACGACGGAGTTCTACAAGGCCTTTTGTGATGTCCTGGCCCCTAGTCTTGTGGGGTTTTTTCGGACTCCCTTCTGAGGGTCTCCTTCCACCCTCCATGAGGCGTTTGTACTTTGATTCTGCTGTCAAAAGGGTTAGATTCTTCCTATATTGAGAACTGCCCCCCATCGCTTTACTCAATACGGATAGGAAAATCTTGGCAAAAGTATTGTTCAATCGCCTCTTTGAGGTAGCACACCTGGTGCTTTCTCCTCGCCGCACTGCACGGTTAAGGGTAGATCCACCTTTTCCGCACTATTGGGGGTCCGGGAGGCCCTAATGCGTTGCAGGTCTTGTGAGTGGGGAAAATACCTTTTGTCACTGGACCAGTCTAAGGCCTTTGATAGAGTGAATCACAAGTATCTCTGAGTGTCCTTGAAGATACGGTTTCCTGAGGGTTTCATTAATTGGCTCATGGTTTTGTATGAAGCGCTGAAAGCATTCCCTTTGTAAATGGCTGGTTGGGGGAACCTTTTAGGGTCTCTTCGGGGTCAGGCAGGGTTTTCCCGCTCAGCCCTCGCTTTACTTTTCGCCATAGATCCTGATCAAGAGGTTTGATGGCAGCGTGCTGCAGGAGGTACCTGTCTCTCCGGAGTTTCCTTGAAGGTAGCTGCTATGCGGATGACATTACTCTGGTAGTCTCGAGTCACGAGGCGGTCGAGGGGGCCGACTGGTACAAGCGAGTATTCTGAGGCTTCAGGTTCCCTCATCAACAGGAACAAATGTGAAGCTTTCTGGATGGGAAAAGAAGGCAGCCTGCCTTTAACCTCCCGGGAATCTTCCTGAGCCTTCCCCCAAAATAAGATCTTAGGGATCACTTTTGGCCAAGGCAATTTCTCTGAGACAAATAGGGGGTCTAGGTTGGAACTTGCATCTTCCAAGGTGGATCAGTGGAAGGGGGAGACCATACACTCTTAGTGAAAGGGTTTCATTGATCAAGACTTACACCTGGTCCTGCTTTTTCTGTATGTAAGTACTGTTGCCTTTTGCCAGAGAAAGTACTATGCAAGAATCATAGTTAGTTGTTTTTCCTGCTTTTATGGGGAAACAAACTGAACCTAATCAAAAGGACTGTCGCCTACCGGCAAAGGAAGGAGGGAGGGTTGGGCATGCTCAACCCTGTCGTGTTCTTTGTGAACATGTTTGTAATACAACTTTGCAAACCTCCTCGAAGAGAAGCCTCCTTTGTGGGTAGAGATTTTAAGAGCTGGGTCACTCCATTTCTTGGGTCTTGGATGAAGGGCGGCTTGGTAAAGAGTCTGCAGAATCATCGAGGTCCTCTCCCTCCTATGTGGCAGGAGCCTGAAAGCCATGACGAAGTGAAGTGGCAAGTGGGAATGGAAGAAATTAGATCCTCACCTAGGGGCCATCGACCAGAGGGTCTTGTCTTCCTATTTCCATGAGCCGCTTGTCTTAAAAGACTGCCCAAGCAATATATTGAGTATAGGGCTCTCTTTAGTGGTGTCCCCCAGGGTTCCCCGAAGTTTAGGGATATTGCTTGGTGTTCCTTTCATGGAAAAGTCTATGTAAGAGGCAATCCGGCAATCGGATTAATCCGCCGTTCGCGAACGGGATAAATCCGGCGGATCCAGGTTTCGGATCCGAAACCGGCCATCCCTACCCATAATGTCTGTATAACAGTTACATAGTAACATAGTATTGGAGGTTGTATAAAGACATATGTCCATCTAGTCCAACCTTTATACCCTACCCATAATGTCTGTCTAACAGTTACATAGTAACATAGTATTGGATTGTATAAAGATTCAATCCATCTAGTCCAACTTTATCCCTACCCATAATGTCTGTTAACAGTTACGTAGGTAAGGAACGTGCAGATAAAGTTCCCATATGTAAAGAGGCAATCTTTAAGTTTCAGGGCAGTGAGTGGAAAGTACCTGCAGCAGCCATTTTGGATTCAAGGGCTGTGTCGGCTGGTTCTGGTGTTTCAGAGGCTGTGGTTCAGGAAGGAGTTGGATCTCGCAGTGGACCAATCAGCACAGATCCTGCTATTATCGCTGCATCTGAGGAAGCTAAGGAGCAGAGAGGGTCAGGAAAGCAGGAAGTAACTTCAGCTGGTCCCAAGCAAGTCCCGGCGGCCATCTTGGTAGAGGAAGAGATCAGCAAAGACGTTTGCCCTACAGTTAAAGTCCCCAAGCAAGTTTCTTTTGGGAAGAAAGCGGTGGCAAGTTTAGGGGAATCTAAAATCTTGGTTCCTAAGCTGGAGATGGCGGAAGCTCTGCGTGATGGATCCCCCCCAGCGTCCGGAGAGATGGCGGCAGAGCCTGAGGCCAGTGGGATGGAGGGTCCACCAATAGGTGGTAAGTGTGATCACCCGGTCCCTGCTGGCCCAGCACCTGTTTCCCTTTCCCCTGTTCCTGCTGTGTCTGTCTCCCAATCTCCCTCTGTGTCAGCCCCAGTGTCTGTGTCCAAGGCTCCCCCTGTACAGTCTGTGTCTGTCCCCCCTGTAAGATCTGCTGGATCATCTGGTCCCAGTAATGCAAAGGTTCAATCTGTTTCCGCTAAGCAGCCTCCAGTTTCACCTGCAGGGACCAAACCAACATTGTATGCGTCCGCTGCCAGAGCCACTCATTCTGCTACACGGAGGACTGTTCCTGCTAATGCGCAAACATCTGTGTATGGTAACATGTACAGTGGTGGTGGGGCTAGGAGGAATGTGGTGAACTTGAAGTGGGTGGGTGAGGGCCCTTCTCCGGATAGGCAGCAGGTGATTGACAGACTCCTCCAGGTTGGGTTTGAGGCAGTGGACATCTTTGCCTTTATTTCTGGGCCCAGTCCAGGGGAGTTTGTCATCAGCTTTGTGTCCCCCCAAGGTCTGGATGAGTTTTGGAAAAAGTATGACAGGGATCCTGCTTGGTGGATTGGCTTTCGGGTGGTGGCGGTTTCCCGGCCGGGTGTCGTGAGAGTGACCCAGTAAGGGTCTTTAATGAGGCGCAGTCTGGCCCTCAGACCTCCGCACGTGGCTTGGGAGATACGGCTCCGTCCAAAGCGACCTGTTTAAAAACCTTGATGACAGCGGAATTTGGGATGGTGGTTGGAAGTGCAGCGTTATACTGAACACAGTCCGTAACGTTACCCAGCACATCCCGAATTCTGCCTTTATCGGCAGGGATAGGATACAATGCTTCTACCCGGGCCAGCCGCGTCAGTGCTGGAAGTGCGGGTCGTTTCGTCATCTTTCAATGTATTGTGACAAACTGAAGTGTGCCCTATGCCTTGAGCTGGGGCACAATGCGAAAGACTGCCCTAACAGTGTCTGTTGCAACCTCTGCGGTGAAATGGGGCACACTTACACCTCTTGCCCCGTCTCTTGGCAGCAAATTGCACAAGAGTTTGCGGAGAAGATGGTAGTCTCCGAGGAGGTGAGCTCTGAGGTTGTAGCAGTTGCTGGGGAAGCAGTGGACCCTGGAGAAGTGTCCCCTTCGCATTGCTCTGGGGCCAAAGAGAGTACCACCATGCCTGCGGAGCCTGTCACTGTGACTCCACAGGAAGCTCCCAGAGCAGAGATGACCAAAAATATATCAGGGTCACCCAAACTCAAGCTCATTTCTGGACCTATTTATAAGCCCGAAGCCAGGGTTACCAGATCCAAGTCAAGGGGGGCTCTTGCCCAAATATCTCACCCAGTTGGTAACTCTGCTTCCAGAGTCTGAAGGTCCTCCACTGTCGAGAAGGGGGGATGGAGTTTGGTGGGAAGTGGGAGGAGCAAGAGGAACAAGCCCATTCCCAAATTGTCTATTCCCCTTAAAAATCCTTACTCTGTGCTAGGAGAGGACAATCTGGAGGAAGAAATAGCGAGGCTGGAGAGAGAGTTAGCTAGAGAAACCTCTTCTTCCACTGACTTAATTTTTATAGACAATCAGGAGGCTGAGCGGTTACCATCCGGCCTCTCAGCTAAGAGGGAAGGGTCTGATGATGAGGGGAGGAGGGTAAAGAAGGGTAAATGAAAACCCCCCCATAACTTCATTCACCTTGTAAATGGCTGTGCCCCCTCCAATAAGATGTGCAACAATTAATGTTGCCTCCATCAAGTCTGTAAGTGCACGTAGCATGGCGTTATTTTTTCTCTCCCAAATTGAGGCAGACATTTTCTTTTTGCAGGAGACCCGGCTCACCACCTTGGCTGAGATCCATCGCGCCAAGGGGGACTGGTCCTGTGGACCGTCCTTTTGGTCTCTTGCCGCCGAGCCTTACAGTGGAGTGGCTGTTCTTTTTAAAAAAGATATGGTAACAGTCAAACGGGTGATTGAAATTGAGATGGGACGCTGCATGCTTATGGATGTTCTGGTGAACAGTTCGCCTCTGCGGCTAATAAATTTGTATGGCCCTCAGACAAAGGCCGAAAGGAAGGAATTATTTACCAGAATAAAGCCCTTTCTTTTTACGGCCCAGCCTGTAGTGTTTGGTGGGGATTTTAACACCATCGCTAGGCCAATGGACAGGAGAGGCCAGGCTGGCAGGTTGGGGTACGACAGCGTATTTTTGAATGGCTTAGTTAGAGAGGCAGGTCTGGTAGATGTGCACATTCGCCAATCTCCAGGCCTCACGGGTTACACTTTTCATAGAGGTAGTAGTAGTAGTCGGATAGATAGGTTTTTTGTTAAAAAGGACTCTATTACTTCTCCTCTTGAGGTGAAGGCAGTAGAGTTCTCAGATCACTGTTTGGTGGTCATGTCCTTGAATATTCCAGAGGCCCCCTCGAGAGGTAAGGGTTTCTGGCACCTCAATTTGATCATCCTTGACGAGGAATGTACTAAACAGTCTTTTTTGGCCTTCTTTCAGGATCAGGAGTCCCTGAAGGATGTCTGCCGCAGTAGGACGGAATGGTGGGAGATCACCAAAAAGAGGACCGCACGACTCTTTCGAGGCCTATCGATTGAGAAGGTACAGAGTAAATATCATGCATATCTAAAACTTAAGAGGAAGTTGGATAGGCTGGTGTCTGATTGTGGTGACTTTGGGGAGATCACCAGGGTAAAGTCTCAGATGAGGAGGTTTCAGTGTGACCGGCTGGCCTCCCTGAACTTTGAGAGGAATTACGGGTCACACCATTCTCCCGATCCCTATCAGAGTTGCAGGGACTCCGTCGCTCGCAAATCGATTAGCGGTTTGCGGGGGAGTGATGGGACCCTGGAGACTTCTCCAGCAGGTATCCTGTCGGTTGTTAAGAGCTTTTATACTGACCTCTTGTCTGAGAAAGAGCTCAGCCGGGCCAGCATATCCAACTTTTTGGAGCAGACTCCTGTTCAGACAAGATCTGATATTCCTTGGGATTCTTTGATAGGGGATATCACTGTGGAGGAGGTGGGGGCAGCCATATGGGCTCACGACGGAGTTCTACAAGGCCTTTTGTGATGTCCTGGCCCCTAGTCTTGTGGAGGTTTTTTCGGACTCCCTTTCTGAGGGTCTCCTTCCACCCTCCATGAGGCGTTGTACTTTGATTCTGCTGTCAAAAGGGTTAGATTCTTCCTATATTGAGAACTGGCGCCCCATCGCTTTACTCAATACGGATAGGAAAATCTTGGCAAAAGTATTGTTCAATCGCCTCTTTGAGGTAGCACACCTGGTGCTTTCTCCCTCGCAGCACTGCACGGTTAAGGGTAGATCCACCTTTTCCGCACTATTGGGGGTCCGGGAGGCCCTAATGCGTTGCAGGTCTTGTGAGTGGGGAAAATACCTTTTGTCACTGGACCAGTCTAAGGCCTTTGATAGAGTGAATCACAAGTATCTCTGGAGTGTCCTTGGAAGATACGGTGTTCCTGAGGGTTTCATTAATTGGCTCATGGTTTTGTATGAAGCGCTGAAAGCATTCCCTTTGTAAATGGCTGGTTGGGGGAACCTTTTAGGGTCTCTTCTGGGGTCAGGCAGGGTTTCCCGCTCAGCCCTCTGCTTTACTTTTCGCCATAGATCCTCTGATCAAGAGGTTTGATGGCAGCGTGCTGCAGGAGGTACCTGTCTCTCCGGGAGTTTCCTTGAAGGTAGCTGCCTATGCGGATGACATTACTCTGGTAGTCTCGAGCTCCGACGAGGCGGTCGAGGGGGCCGAACTGGTACAAGAGTATTCTGAGGCTTCAGGTTCCCTCATCAACAGGAACAAATGTGAAGCTTTCTGGATGGGAAAAGAAGGCGAGCCTGCCTTTAACCTCCCGGGAATCTTCCCTGAGCCTTCCCCCAAAATTAAGATCTTAGGGATCACTTTTGGCCAAGGCAATTTCTCTGAGACAAATAGGGGGTCTAGGTTGGAACTTGCATCTTCCAAGGTGGATCAGTGGAAGGGGAGACCATACACTCTTAGTGAAAGGGTTTCATTGATCAAGACTTACCTGGTCCTGCTTTTTCTGTATGTAAGTACTGTGTGCCTTTTGCCAGAGAAGTACTATGCAAGAATCAATAGTTTGTTTTTCCTGCTTTTATGGGGAAACAAACTGAACCTAATCAAAAGGACTGTCGCCTACCGGCAAAGGAAGGAGGGAGGGTTGGGCATGCTCAACCCTGTCGTGTTCTTTGTGAACATGTTTGTTAAATACAACTTTGCAAACCTCCTCGAAGAGAAGCCTCCTTTGTGGGTAGAGATTTTAAGAGCTGGGTCACTCCATTTCTTGGGTCTTGGATGAAGGGCGGCTTGGTAAAGAGTCTGCAGAATCATCGAGGTCCTCTCCCCTCCTATGTGGCAGGAGCCCTGAAAGCCATGACGAAGTGGCAAGTGGGAATGGAAGAAATTAGATCCTCACCTAGGTGGGCCATCGACCAGAGGGTCTTGTCTTCCTATTTCCATGAGCCGCTTGTCTTAAAAGACTGCCCAAGCAATATATTGAGTATAGGGCTCTCTTTAGTGGTGTCCCCCAGGGTTCCCCCGAAGTTTAGGGATATTGCTTGGTGTTCCTTTCATGGAAAACTCTATGTAAGAGGCAATCCGGCAATCCGGATTAATCCGCCGTTCGCGAACGGGATAAATCCGCGGCGGATCCAGGTTCGGATCCGCAAACCGGCCATCCCTACCCATAATGTCTGTATAACAGTTACATAGTAACATAGTATTGGAGGTTGTATAAAGACATATGTCCATCTAGTCCAACCTTTATACCCTACCCATAATGTCTGTCTAACAGTTACATAGTAACATAGTATTGGAGGTTGTATAAAGACATTCATCCATCTAGTCCAACATTTATACCCTACCCATAATGTCTGTATAACAGTTACATAGTAACACAGTATTGGAGGTTGTATAAAGATATACATCCATCTAGTCCAACCTTTATATTTTATCCCCAATGTCTGTCTAATAGTTACATAGAAACATAGTATTGGAGGTTGTGTAAAGACAAAGGTCCATCTAGTCCAAAGTTTATACCCCACCCATAATGTCTAACAGTTACGTAGTTACATAGTATTTGAGGTTGTATAAAGACATACTCCCATCTAGTCCAACCTTTATACCCTACACATAATATCTGTCTAACATTTACATAGTAACATAGTATTAGAGATTGTATAAAGACAACCACATGCCCACCCAAGCCTTATTGGGTGGGCGTGTGGTTGTTTTCCAGTAGCGTGGTAGAGTCATTCTTCCTGCTTCCTTGATTATAAGTTTGGATTATGGTATTCCAAAAAGGTTGGATGATGGTGCAACTGTACCAGATATGTGTCATAGTTCCTTTTTCTTGTCCACATCTCCAGCATTTGTTTGAGACGTTGGGATATATTTTATGGAGGCTGTCAGGACACCTGTACCATCGGGTCAGGATCTTAAGGTTTTTTTCCTGTGCTTTACAGGCTATTGAGAGTTTATGTGATAATGCAAAAAATAAGATGTTATATATCATCTTTGATATTGTATGGGAAAGAGTGATGTTAAGTTAACATAGTTTTTCAAAGTTTGTTAGATCATAAGACCATGCTGGTTCCTTCATCAGGGAATGTAAAAAGTGGATGAGTTGTGCATAATTGAGATGAAGAGATAGATTAAGCACATTAGAGTCCATAATTTGAGCTAGAGTTTTCATTTGTTTATTATCCATACTTTCTTGAATTGTGGGGGTATCCGAAATTCCCAATTAAAAAAATTAATATAGTCTGTCCCTTGTTGGAATTCCGGATTGTGACATATGGGAGTTTATTATCCTGGACTGCTGGTAAGGTGGTATTTTTTGTAAAGTGTATCCCATTTTTTCAGAATTTAAGGTATAAAGAAATTTGTTGAGATGCTGTGTGGTCTGTTGTTGCTCTTTATCCAGGGAAGAATGTGCAAATATGGGTAAGTGTTAGTGTATTCCATCTCAACCCATATTTTTGTATGTAGATTTTGTTTCCAGTCCAGAATGTGTGTGAGAAGGGTATAGTTGGATGTCTTGGATTCCTGCACCGCCAGAGTTTTTGTTACGGGTTAATGTTGAGTATTTTACTCTGTGGGACTTTCCTACCCATATGAAATGTAACATAATTCATCTTGTTGAGTCAAGAAATGTTTGGGTGGAAGAATTGGGATGATTTGGAAGATGTACAGAAACTTTGGAAGGACATCCATGCGTATGATATTGATTTTTGTGAACCATGAGTAGGATTTGGCTCATAAGGCACACAGGTCGGAGGACAATCGCTCCATAAGCGGTTTATAATTTAGTGCATATAGGTTTGATAGGTCACTCGCGATCTTGGTCCCTAGATATGTGATGTGTGAGGGTTGCCATTTGATGGGGAAATTGGAATGTAATAGGGTTTGGTCCCCGGTCAGGAGGGATATATTGAGACATTTTGATTTTTGGAAGTTCATTTTAAAGTTGTTGAATTTGCCATATGTGTTTAGTTTGTGGATGATTGAGGGAAGTGAGATGTGTAGGTTTGTGATGTATAATAAGAAATCATCAGCATATGTGTGTTAATGGATAGTCCCCCTGTGTCTGGGTTGGATCGTAATTTTACCATAATTCTTGCTGTGTTATTTTGATATAATGTTAGAATTTTTTTGATACATGTGGGTCCTAGGCCTGCTTGTGTTAAAGTACTTTTAAGAAACATCCAATTAACTCTATTGAATGCCTTCTCCGTGTCCAGCGAAAGAAGGCATAGTGGTATTTTCTTTGTAGTTGAATGTGAGATGATAGATATTGTCTTAATGGTGTGGTCCCTGGCTTCCCGACCGGAGACGAATCCCACTTATTCCATGTTAATCCATTGGGGTATATGTTCTTTTCTGTCTAGAAGCTATAAGGGATGCATATAGTTTTATATCTATATCTTTATAAGGGATATTGGGTGATAGCTGCCACATTGGGTTGGGTCCTTACCATTTTTAGGGATAACAGTTATGTATGTTTCTAAGGCTTGTGGGGGAAAGGGAGAATTTGGAGTTACTGAGTTGAATGAATTTAGAAGGCAGGATTCTATTTCTGCTTAAAATAGTTTATAGAATTTTGTGGAAAAGCCACCAGGCCCTGGGCTTTTCCCTGATTTCAGGAATTTTATGACTAGTTGTAGTTCTTAATTTGTAAATGGCGCATCAAGAGTATCTGCAAGTGTTTTCTGTATGGGGGTAATACCTGTGTTTTGTACATATATGCTAATATTGTCAGGGGTAGCTTGTGGGTCAGGGTGAATATTGTATAGTTTGGTATAGAAGGCGTGGAATGATTTGGCTATGTCCTCTGTCCTGTGCACCATCTTGCCTTGTGCTGTTTGTCTCCAAATTTCATAAATTGTATGATTTTTATAGTCTTGGCGTATATTCGAGCTTAGATCAAGTGTATGAAGTAGGTCCTGTCTGGCCTTGCGTAATTCTCTGTATGTTGCTTGATCTTGTAAATGTTTGTGGGTGGTTTCTATTGTGTGTATGGTATTTTGGAGTGTTTTGATGTGTTGTTGTCGGGATTGTTTTGTTTTTGAGCCAAATTGTATAAGAAGGCCACGGAGGACACACTTCAGAGTTTCCTATTTGATGGTAGGGGTTGTGTCATCATTAGCATGTGTTTCCGGGAATTTTTTTATTGTTTTTTTTTGACAAGTTCTTGGCATTCTTTCAAATCAAGTACGTTATCATTAAGCCTCCATGACTAGGTTTTATCTTTTATGGATGGGATGGTCATATTGAGAAATAGGGTGACATGGTTTGACCATAGAAATGAGCCATATTTGCATGAGGGACGCCAAGAGAGTAGTTGATGTGGAATGAACAGTAAATCAATTCTGCTGTAAGAGTTATGTACCGGGGAGTAAAAAGAAAAGTCTTTTTTATCGGGATGTAAGATGCGCCAGACATCTAGTTGGAATGTGTGAAGTTCCTGTTTTAATCTATTTAATTGTCTGTGTGAGTTGAATGTGTGACCTGATATGGTGTCTAAGAGAGGGTTAAAGGAGGAGTTGAAATCTCCTCCAAAGATGGTCTTAACTTCTTGGAATTTTTCTTGTTTTTGAAGGAATTATTGGCATGTTCGAATCTGATTTGAGTGCTGGAGTCTTCTGTGTAATGTGTATATTATATATATATATATTATATATTATATATATTATATATATATAATATATATATATATACCAAACTCAAATCAGATTCGAACATGCCAATAATTCCTTCAAAAACAAGAAGAAAAAAAAAAAATATATATATATATTTGTAGCATAAACAAATATGTAGGAGCACACTACAGTGGTGAATCCAAATTTTATTGCTTAAACAACATATGAAACGTTTCGGGACGCCCTGTCCCTTCCTGAGGAAGGTTTGTCCATGAATGCATATTTTGAGGAAAACATATCTACCTTGTCCATTAGTTATACGAAATATGTATTGGATTGGGAGGGTATTATGTGTTGTGATGGCTATTCCCTTTCACCTGAATTCTGGATTGTTACTATAGTACCAATTTGAGTAGTGTTTATGTCTGATAATTGGTGCAGAATCAGTTCGGTAGTAAGTTTCTTGGAGTAGAATGATATCTACTTTTTCGGTGTGAATCATTTGCAGGATTTGCGATCTTTGTTGTGGGTTGTTAAACCCTTTGACGTTGAGTGTGCAGATCCTTAGCTGCCCTCCCATTTATACATGATAGACATTGAATAGCAAGTGATAAAGCTCAGACCTGGCCTAAGAGAGGGGGAAGGAGAAAGGAGAAAGAGGGGGTTGGTTGGTGAGGGAGAGTGGGTGGATAGGGAGGAAAATATACATAAAAATTCATTGTTATCATTAAGCATGCAAACAGTATAAAACATTTCAAACAAATACTTCAAGCAGGTTGTATTAACCCTATGGTCTCTACCAGTCTCTAGGTAGAAGTGGTGTTCCTGGGGTTTTTGCCCACTCAGAATAGACCCTCAGATTTCCTTCCCGCCATATTTTATATATGGTAAGTTTAGGATACTTACGGTAAATTCAGCCTGTGATTAGTCTGAAAAGGAAAGCAAGTTTTGTCATAACATTAAAGAGGGAAAAGGTTTTATAAATGTATACTCGGCCTCCTTCTTTAATTTAAGGTGGATTTTCATTGTTTATCATGTTGTTTCTTTGGGTGTTCTCAGTTTCTTTGAACGGTTTGCCATGGTGTTTGAGGTGTGGGAATTATAGAAGTGGTCAGAGGATCCCAGTCCGGTAATTCCATGTGAAGATGTTCAGGTTCCCGTAGGGTTGCAGTGATCCCATTATGTTTGTTGTACAGGCCGAACGGTAAAAGCCATTTGTATTGGATGTTGGAGTCTTATTTAGCAGAGGCTTTAACGCTCTGCGTTGTTGGATGGTTTGACTGGATAGATCAGGTAACATGGAAATTGGGGCTTCATTGAAGATGAGATCAGAATGATCTCTTGTTTTTAATAGAATTTTTCTTTGGTTTTGTAGTCGTTTATGCGGCATATTATATCCCTTGGGGAAAGGTCATCCGTACCTCTGGATCGCAGTGCTCTGTGGACTCCCTGTGCTGGGGAGGTCAGGGCCCTCAATATTTTCTGGCAGGCCTCTTACCCTTAAATTGTTCCGTCTAGACCTGTTCTCCAGGTCATCTATTTGGTTTAGTAACGCACGAATGGTGTGGGATTGTGATGTGAAAGCTTAAGATATAGTTTGCATCGTTGATTCTTGCGAGTCTTGTCTGGATTTTATGTCCGTGACTCGTCCTGCAATCTCCTGTATATCCTTTTGTACCGTAGCTATTTCGGTTTTGCAGGTGTGTTCGACCGGGTGTATTAGGAATTCAAAGTCTGCTTTGGTAGGTAAGGATTTCAGATATATTTTTATATCCGTAGTATCTCCCTCATCTTCCGAGTCGTTGGCTCACTCAGATGGTGGGTTGGTTTCAGTTGTGGAGAGGTGAGCATTCAGGCCTCGTGGTGTGCGTTGCGGCCCTGGTCCAGGTGTTTTTTTGAAGTATTGATTTAAGTCCACTCGTTTACTTAATGATTGCACGACTACAGTCTTTATGGAGCTTCTTTTCCCCATATTGACTGTGTTTTATGGCTCTTTGGTCTTTATTATGGCGGTTTTGGATAGACTGAGGTCAGAGCTCTCACTCCATGCGTCTGCTCTAGTGTGCTTCCAAGCCACGCCCCCTAAACACCTCTTTTTAAACTTCCCTATTGAAAGGGCAATCATGCAGAAAGTGGGCTATCATTTACACAAGACCATTACATCCCTCTCTGGGGCTGTTGCAATCATCAGAGCTTGTGAATTTCAGATTTCCTCTCACTTGGAGTCCTCTATTAAAGAAATGCCAAACAAAACTCATAAACCAAGGGGGACCTTTAAGCAACTAATGTTCTCAAAAATTGTTTAGACAATCTTTTAAGGTCAGTGGTTCACAGAAGTAAGTAGACAAGATTCTGCTTCTATCAATGGCCCTCCTTGGTGAGGCCCTAATTTATTCTACTCTTATGAAAAGGCATCTATAGTGAAAAAAACACATTACCCAAAGTGAAGTTAAATTCATGTACTCCGTGCTTCCTTTCTCCTATCTATGTCAGTAACTTTGTTTTTCCATGATGTCAGATCTCTCTGCAGCACTCCCCCCTTCCCCCTCCCCTCTGTTACCTCCTCCATGTCTAAACACCGGCTTCAGAACAAGCTTATCATGTGCAGCAGGAGTTAAAAGTTCAACATCCTGAAAAACACACCCACGCACAGTGGCCAATAGAAAGCAAGCTGTCCTGGACACACGGATCTCTTCATGACCTGCTAAAATACGATATCTCTCTTTGTGACCCACCATCAATCAGTGAAAGCTATCAAGAAGGGGGTCAAGTGCAGCCTTATCTCTGCTATTAAAGCTACACCCCCCCTTGCTAATGCTGTTATCTTTATGTTTGTTACAGAGCAGGGAGGGAGGTACTTGAGCAGGAAGGAGGGTCATGTCACAGGGATTTGATTGACAGTACAAGTAGGAGTAGAGGAATGCAATCACGCATTCTTCTAACTTGTGTATCTCAGGACAGAGAGGGAAACTTAAGAAAATACAGATACTCTGGGGGTTGGGGAGAATTATAGAACTCATGGACAGAAAGAAAAAAAAGCTTTACCAGTGCTTTCTAAACTGTGGTGAGCTCTCAGTTGCTGCAAGAGAGGTACCGCAACCACAAAGGGATCAAATATAACCCTGCCACAGCATGAGCACATAGTCAATGAACCTCCACCAGTTCACACAAAGTAAAGATAGGCTGACTGGACAACATTGGACCCTATTGTGGTACCCCTCAATCGCATGCAAAAGGTATTCTTTAACCTAAAATTAGAGAAACTAGTAAGTTTCTGGTAAGGTTCGTTCCATTTTAAGATTTAAGAATCTCTGGAAAAACCCGAAGATCCAAAAACAGAATATAATTTTGGGACTTTTTTCAATGATTATCAAATGTACAAGTTTATTTTTGGTAATCCTCGAAAATAACCTTGAACGTTCGATTACCCTCAATGGTAACGAAAATAACCTTTTCATAATCATCCAGCACTGCTGTGGACAATTTTTGAACAAAATGGCGTGTAGCTCATTCGACAGTTACAGATATCGGCAGTTAAATCCTAGGGTTACTAGTTACTATGTTTGAGAGTTAGCGAATGATACATTCGAGAGTTACCAATTCGCAAATTCCATAATTATCAAATTTTTTGATAATTATTGAAAATAAGTCTGCGAGTTCGGAAAACCTGATTTAGTTCGAACCCAAACTAGTTTGGATAAAGTTCGGATAGTTCGATTTCGTTCAAACTCATAAAGTTCGGCCCAAACTCGGGTGGAACAGTTAGAGGCAGAAACGGATAACACCAGGGAAAAGCTCCAAAGTTTCAGTTTTCTGTACTGTATTTCAGCCATGCAGGACAACCATATGCAACAGAAGAGAAAGGTCATTTAACACTATACAGTGAGCCCAACATTGGGGCAAATTTCAGTTGGGGAGGTGGACATGCCCTTTAATTATTAAAAAAAGCACAAAGATTATGATATGGAGGAATACTGGTGAACCAAATGCCAAAAGGGAGATCAAAATAGAAAAATAAAGTTCTGTAACAGTCTTATAAAGAACAGGAAGATTTCCAGTTTAGCCAAATTCTCTCTGACAGCTTCTTCACCCTAAAAATAATAACAAAAATGAATAATACATACTGTGCATACAGTTTCTATAAACCAACAGGCAGTAAAATAACTCACACGTAGACTCAAGCTCGATAGATTGAGATGGACTGTGATTTTGTTACAATGCTGGTTTTCATGACGAAAATACCAGTTTCGACGACAAGATTATATAAAGACTGAATCTAGCAATTCAATTTCATCATAAAATTTATGGAATCTTGACACCATTTGCCAGTTTCATCGCAAATCGTTTGGGATTTGATGGCTGATGCACCTAATGAATTTACAAACTTTAAACTGGGTACTGTTAAAGGGAAACTATACCTTAAATGAATCTCTCCATTCATAACCCCCTTCATTCATACCTATAAAAGCAGGGAAAGTAAGAAATGATTTATTGTATATAATATACTTACAATCTTTTGGAAGAATTGTATGCATGGCTAAGTTAAAAATGTTACAGTATCTGCTGAGAAAGGTAGAAAATTTTTATTCTAGAAGTTCTCTTAAGAGTCAAGAAAATGTTGAGGATAAAAGCTTGTGAAGGTTCTCATTCATCCAGGTCATGGTATATTTGTAATAGTCATTCATCCAGGTCATGGTATATCTGTAATAGTCATTCATCCAGGTCATGGTATATCTGTAATAGTCATTCATCCAGGTCATGGTATATCTGTTATATTCATTCATCCAGGTCATGGTCTATCTGTAATATTCATTCATCCAGGTCATGGTCTATCTGTAATATTCATTTATCCAGGTCATGGTATATCTGTAATATTCATTCATCCAGGTCACGGTTCTAGCCACTGCGTAGAACTGATGACCTTTTAAACACTGATTATAACTGATGACATAGCTAAACAACTTGATTATATACTATAAACATAGCTAACATGTATTATACAACTGATGACATACTAAACCCTGATGATAACTGATGACATAGCTAAACACTGATTATAACTGACATGGCTAAACACCAATCATAACTGATGACATAGCTGAACACCGATTATAACTGATGACATAGCTAAACAGTGATTTTAACTGATGACATAGCTAAGCACTGATAACAACCGATGACATATCTAAGCACTGATTATAACTGATGACATATTTAAACACTGATTATAACTGATGACATAGCTAAACACTGATTATAACTGATGACATCGCTAAACCTGATTATTGATAAACGTAAACATGATTATACTGATGACATCGCTAAACCTGATTATAACTGATGACATTGCTAACACATGATTATAACTGATGACATCGCTAAACACTGATTATAACTGATGACATCGCTAAACACTGATTATAACTGATTACATAGCTAAACACTGACTATAACTGATGACATAGCTAAACACTGATTATAACTGATGACAGCTAAACACTGATTATAACTGATGATGATGACATCGCTAAACACTGATTATAACTGATTACATAGCTAAACACTGATTATAACTGATGACATCGCTAAACACTGATTATAACTGATGACATTGCTAAACACTGATTATAACTGATGACATCGCTAAACACTGATTATAACTGATGACATCGCTTACACTGATTATAACTGATTCTAGCTAAACACTGACTATAACTGATGACATAGCTAAACACTGATTATAACTGATGACAGCTAAACACTGACTATAACTGATGACATAGCTAAACACTGATTATAACTGATGACAGCTAAACACTGATTATAACTGATGTCGTCGCTAAACACTGATTATAACTGATGACGTCGCTAAACACTGATTATAACTGATGACGATGACAGCTAAACACTGATTATAACTGATGACATCGCTAAACACTGATTATAACTGATGTCGTCGCTAAACACTGATTATAACTAATGACGTCGCTAAACACTGATTATAACTGATGACATCGCTAAAAACTGATTATAACTGATGACATCGCTAAACACTGATTATAACTGGTGACATCGCTAAACACTGATTATAACTGGTGACATCGCTAAACACTGATTATAACTGATTACATAGCTAAACACTGATTATAACCGATGACATAGCTAAATACTGATTATAACTGATGACATCGCTAAACACTGATTATAACTGATGACATCGCTAAACACTGATTATAACTGATTACATAGCTAAATACTGATTATTACCGATGACATAGCTAAACACTGAGATAACCGATGACATCGCTAAACACTGATTATAAACCGATGACATAGCTAACACCTGATTTAACTGTGACATAGCTAAACACTGATTATAACTGATGACATCACTAAGCACTAATTATAACTGATGACATCGCTAACCACCAATTAATGGGCATCTTTAGTGAAATTTATACATTGCTCCAACCACATATAAAAAAGGTTAGTGTATTCTTCCTTATTCTTACCTTCCTCTGTGGCTCCATGTTTGCACACAGTCAGATTTACTGCAGGCATGCTCCGCTCCCCACTCCCCTCCCTCTGGGTCATTCCCCGTTCATTTAGTCCGGCTGTAAATTAAGCCTGTGAAACAAGCCGCTCATGCACATTAATCCTCCTACACAGACATCACTCGGAATGTAAGCCTGTAGAGAGGAAGTTTTCTCCTTTGTTCTGAAGATAGTGCTACATAAGGAATGGGAGGGGGGGTTGGAGAGACGAGTCCTGAATCATGCAGCCCGGTCTTGACAGGCAATAAATCGGTGAAAGCTTGCGGAGGAGGGGGACTTCTCCTTCCCTTTACTTCTGTTTTTAACCCAGTATTTTGCCAAGCATTTCTAGAAGGAAGGGAGTCATTGGGAGACTTGCTGTAATACTGTGTAAGCCTACACACTACACTGTCATGCTGACATCGCTAAACACTGATTATAACTGATGCATAGCTAACAACACGATTATAACTGATGACATGGCTAAACACTGATTATAACTATACATGCTAAACACTGATTATAACTGATGACTAGCTAAACACTGATTATAACTGATGACATAGCTACATGATTAACTGATAACAATGCAAACACTGATTATAACTGATAACATAGCTAACCAGTGATTATAACTGATGACATCTGTCGCTGATTAAAGTGATGTCACAGATAAACATGATTATCACTGATAATAGCAAAACATTAATTATAGCTGATGGCTAGCTAAACTGATTATACTGATGAAATAGATAAATGCTGATTATAATTGAGGCAATAGCTAAACACTGATTATAACAGATGACATAGCTAAACACTATATAACTGAAGTCATAGCTAACACTGATTATAACTGAGGACATAGCTTAACTGATTTTAACTGATGTCATAGCTAAACACTATTATAACTGATGTCATAGCTGAACACTGATTATAACTGATGACATTTCTAAACTGATTAAACTGATAATATAGCTAAACACTGATTATAAACTGATAACATAGTTAACACTGATTATAACTGATAACATAGCTAAACACTGATTATAACTGATGACATACTGAAGCTAAACACTGATTAAAGATGATGTCACAGATAAACATGATTATCACTGATAACATAGCAAAACATTAATTATAGCTGATGGCATAGCTAAACTGATTATAACTGATGAAATAGATAAATGCTGATTATAATTGATGCAATAGCTAAACACTGATTATAACTGATGACATAGCTAAACACTGATTATAAACTGTAATTAGCTAAGCATTGATTATAACTGATATATAGCCTAAGCACTGATTATAACTGAATGACATACTAACCTGATTATACGACATAGCTAAACACTGAATTATACTGATGACATACTAGCCTGATTATAACTGATGACATAGCTAAACACTGATTATAACGGACATAGCTAAACACTGATTATAACTGATGACATAGCTAAGCACTGATTATAAATGATGACGATGCTAAACACAGATTTCAAATGATGACATAACTAAGCACTGTTTATAGGGATATAATGTACATAATATTCTACCTCTTTGTATTAAAATTGTTTGGGCTCCATCACAGTCAATGTGGGTAATTTCATGGTAGAATATTAAGAATTATCTATCAATGTCTTAATTAGAAGAAAGGCAGAAGGGGGTGGTTCTGGGTACCTGGAATCCCCCCTAAATTTGCCCCTGAGGCTGTCAAGTCCTTCTTGCATTGCTAGTCTAGTCATGCACCTCCCACTCACTGTTACTAAATTGGCCAATAAAAAGAAGATGCACTCCTTGCCACTCTGGTCCCTCCTCCTTGCTTGTGCCATTGACAGGGCATATGGGAGGATTTGTGCACACACCTAGTGAAGGAAACTGGGCCAGACCAGAGCAGAAGCTTTGTTTAAAGTGTACTTACCCCATCTTGTCTATTAATGGGTGTGAGGGCCTAATGTATTAGTCCTTATTCTGGATACATCAAAAGACATGGAAAGGGAGGGGGTTAATTTAAAGGGCATCAATACAAGAATTGTGGAAGCACTCCAATTAGGCTAATTTACAACGACATTTAGTGGAAGTGCTACTGATCTGGTCAAACATTAATACAAACATAGAAAAGATAATCAATGCACATTCCTGGGCCCCATACAATATCATATTATCTGCACACTGGCATACTTATAACATAAAAGATATCAATGCACATTCCTGGCCCCATACATATCACATTATCATTGCACACTGGCATACTTTATAAACAAGAAAAGATAATCAATGCACATTCCTAGGCCCCATACAATATCATATTATCTGCACACTGGCATACTTTATAAACATAGAAAAGATAATCATGCACATTCCTGGGCCCCATACAATATCATATTATCTGCCACACTGGCATACATTATAAACTAGAAAAGATAATCAATGCACATTCCTGGGCCCCATACAATATCATATTTATCTGCACACTGGCATACTTTATAAACATAGAAAAATAATCAATGCACATTCCTAGGCCCATACAATATCATATTATCTGCACACTGGCATACTTATAAACAAGAAAAGATAATCAATGCACATTCCTGGGCCCCATACAATATCATATTATCTGCACACTGACATACTTTATAACATAGAAAAGATAATCAATGCACATTCCTAGGCCCCATACAATATCATATTATCTGCACACTGGCATACATTAATAAACATAGAAAAGATAATCAATGCACATTCCTAGGCCCCATACAATTTCATATTACTGCCACTGGCATACTTTATAACATAGAAAAGATAATCAATGCACATTCCTGACCCCATACAATATCATATTATCTGCACACTGGCATACTTTATAACAGAAAAGATACAATGCAATTCCTGGGCCCCACATACAATATCATATTATCTGCACACTGGCATACTTTTATAAACTAGAAACGATAATCAATGCACTTCCTGCCCCATACAATATCATACTATTATCTGCCACTGGCATACATTATAAACATAGAAAAGATATCAATGCCATTCCTGGGCCCCATACAATATCATATATCTGCACACTGACATACTTTATAACATGAAAAGATAATCAATGCACATTCCTGGGCCCCATACAATATCATATTATCTGCACACTGACATACTTTATAACATAGAAAAGATAATCATGCACATTCCTAGCCCCATACAATATCATATTATCTGCACACTGGCATACATTATAAACATAGAAAAGATAATCAATGCACATTCCTAAGCCCCATACAATATCATATTATCTGCACACTGGCATACATTATAAACATAGAAAAGATAATCAATGCACATTCCTAGGCCCCATACAATATCATATTATCTGCCACCTGGCATACATAAACATGAAAAGATATCAATGCACATTCCTAGGCCCCATACATATCATATTATCTGCACACTGGCATACTTTATAAACATGAAAAGATAATCAATGCACATTCCTGGGCCCCCTACAATATCATATTATCTGCACACTGACATACTTTATAACATAGAAAAGATAATCAATGCCCATTCCTAGCCCCCATACAATATCATATTATCTGCACACTGGCATCCAATTATAACATAGAAAAGATAATCAATGCACATTCCTGGGCCCCATACAATTTCATATTATCTGCACACTGGCATACTTTATAACATAGAAGATAAATCATGCCACATTCCAGGCCCCATACAATATCATATTATCTGCACCTGGCATACATTATAACATAGAAAAGATAATCAATGCACATTCCTAGGCCCATACAATATCATATTATCTGCACACTGGCATACTTTTATAAACATAGAAAGATAA
This sequence comes from Hymenochirus boettgeri, assembly GCA_019447015.1. Taxonomy (NCBI): domain Eukaryota; kingdom Metazoa; phylum Chordata; class Amphibia; order Anura; family Pipidae; genus Hymenochirus; species Hymenochirus boettgeri. The sequence goes on from CM033473.1 coordinate 281,907,056, forward strand.
TCAAATGCACATTTCCTAGGCCCCATACAATATCAATTATCTGCACACTGGCATACATTATAAACATAGAAAAGATAATCAATGCACATTCCTAGGCCCCATACAATATCATATATCTCTGCACACTGGCATACATTATCAACATAGAAAGATAATCAATGCACATTCCTAGGCCCCATACAATATCATATTATCTGCACTTTGGCATACATATAAAATAGAAAAGATAATCAATGCACATTCCTGGGCCCCATACAATATCATATTATCTGCACACTGGCATACTTTATAAACAAAGGGTTTTTAGTATACATTACTGTGATCACATGAAGAAAAAGCCTTCCACCACTCAAGGTAACCCCAGTCTTGAAGGTCCTAACTCTAACCTTTTCAATTACTTTTACTTCAATTACATTAGCAAACTTTTGCATTTCTCATACTTACAAACACTGGATCCATATAACAGGCTCTCTCACTTCCCCTCAGCCCTTTGGCTTTTTAAATGAGGGAAGAGGCATCCAATGCTTTATATTAAAGGCAAAGGACCTCCCATAAAGGGCATGTTGGGGGTGCTATTACCACATGGAAGCTTGACCAGCCTCCCAAATATACAACAATACAAGATTGTGGATTTCCAGTGTCACAGCCATTTACAGTAAGTTACCATTGTTAGTTTAGCTGTAAATCACCCGGATTTTTCGGACTCACTCCCCCATTGACTTTAATGGGTCCGAATAATGCACTTTTACTGAAGTTCGAAAGTCCAAAAATGGACCGAACTTTATGAAGTTCAGCCATCTCTACCATACTGAGATCATAACAAGATCCCAGGTGAGGTCATAACAAGATCCCAATGAATCATAACTAGATCACAATAAGCTTTTTGTTTATGTATTAGTCTGTGCAATGCCACAAACCTCAATTGTAAATAACTTTTCCAAAATCCACCATCCCTTTGGTAAGCCAAGATTTAAAGCGAGAAATTGTGGCTGTAATATTATTTTTTACCAGCATGGCGAACCATAACCTTTGTATGTGTTGAGCTTGACAGGCCCCCTGCAGGTTATTGAAAGGAAAGAACAATTATTGATTCACATTTCTGTGCAAGGTCTTGTTGTGGCTTCAGTTTCCACCCACATCTACAATGGTCTCGCTTTCTTTTATGTTTTCCTCCCATGTGGACATTCTTATTGGTTATGAATGTGATAGAGAATGTAACTTATTGTAAAGTGTGCAAGATAATGTTCAGGTTCAGGATATTAAAATATATCTCAGATACAAATTACGAGCTGAGCTCACAGACTGTGCACGTGGAAATATTAATGAAAAACAATGGATTTGGTTTAGAAGAGGAATTCCATAAGGAATTCAGCGTGGTTACACATACTAGATTGTAAGCTCTATGGGGCAGGGACCTCTTTTCCTTTTTGCGCAAGCTCTAACTTCTATAAGTTATATATTTACATACATACATACATACATAGACTTATTACCATGTGTGCAAGTGTCAACCTTACCCAAAATACATGTTATTCATTATTGGTGTTATGGTTCCCATTAGGGGGTGGGTGGTAGGGGTGTATCAGTAGGTTTGGGGTGTACATGTTTTGTTGTGGGGTTGGGGGTGGGTGTAGGGGTTTATCAGTAGGTGTGTGTGTCTGTGTGGTGTTGTGGGTGGGGTGGTGGTGTAGGGGTGGTATCAGTAGGTGTGGGTGTACATGTGTTTGTGTGGGGTTGGGGGTGGGGTGTGGGGTTATCAGTAGGTGTGTGTGTCTGTGTGGAGTGTGGTGTGGTGTAGGGTGTATCAGTAGGTTGTGGTGTACAGTGTGTGTGTGGGGTGGGGGTGGGTGTAGGGGTGTATCGTAGGTGTGTGTGCCTGTATGGAGTGGGAGTGGGGTGGGTGTAGGGGTGTATCATTAGGTTGGGTGTATATGTGTTTGTGTGGGGTTGGGGGTGGGTGTAGGAGGGTTCATCGTATAGGTGTGTGCCTGTATGGGGGTGGGAGTGGAGTGGGGTGGGTGTAGGGGTGTATCAGGGTGTGGGTGTACATGTGTTAGTGTGGGGTTGGGGTGGGTGTAGGGTTGTATCAGTAGGTGTGTGTGCCTGTGTCTGTGTGGGGGTGGGAGTGGGTGGTGGTAGGGGTGTATCATAGGTGTGTTGTCTGTGTGAGGGTGGGAGTTGGAGTGGGTGTAGGGGTGATCAGTAGTGGGTGTACATGTGTCTGTGTAGGGGTTGGGGTATATTCTTTACTATTTGGCGTATAATCATGGCCAGTGGTTGTGCGGACTGTAACTGCCCCCAGTCCTATTCCTTTCACTGTTTATTCATCACTCTCTGCCTGTTTATATTTCTATTCACATTAAGGTTTTTAAGTCCACTTCCTTCTTGTTTTCTCTTCTTTTTTATTTATCTTCTCATGTCTCTTCTGCTCTCTGCATTCTGTCTTTCCACCCCTTCAAGGCTTTGACCCCCCCCCAAACCATGAATATTATCTGACATTTAAGTTATGCAGAGGTTAAATTACCCAGAACAGCAAAAGCAAAATTAAATCGCTAGTACGAGTTTTATGAAGAAGGGTTTCTGGGTAAATCTCCCCGAATTCTCTGTCTGTTTGATAAAAATTGTTGGTGCGCAGATTTAATATAGACAGTAGTTAACCTGTGCAAGCCAATTCAACAATCTCCACCAGCCAATATGATGTGATCCAGTGATCAGCCTTTTCAGCCAGCTGAACAATTTACATTCATGGTCACCAACCATTTCACCAGTCCTTTACAGCCAAGCCAGTTCACCACTGATACAATAAGTTTACCAAAGGCAAGTTTGCCTATAGTGAGTATGGCTGTACAGTTTGCCCACGTGACTGGTACATACAAGTTTGCCCACATGACTGGTGTATATAAGTTTGCCCACAGTGACTGGTGTATATAAGTTTGCCCACATGGACTGGTACATACAAGTTTGCCCACAGTGAATGGTGTATATAAGTTTGCCCACAGTGACTGGTGTATATCAGTTTGCCCACCCTGAGTATGACTGGTACATATAAGTTTGCCCACAATGATTGGTATCATAAAAAATTGAGCTTACTGTATCAGCAGACAGGAGACAACCCATAAAGATACATTTTTGCAGTGCAAATGAATGAGATTTTCATGCTTTAAACTATCTTTAATAGCTGGTCCCCAGTGGCTTTCCTCTTCCAAGTGGGTCCCAGCACCCTGCCTAGGTTTGCCTGTGGGTAATTGTGGCCTGGTCATTGTACATCATCGAGTTACCCGCATCTCTCATCAAGCCATAGTATGGATGTAGTTTCCACCAGTCTCCTGTCGTTAATCCAGTTATCAGTCCTCTCTCAGCCACATTCCCACCAGCCTCTGTCAGCCAATTCCCAGTCCTCTGTCAGCCAATTCCCCAGTCCTCTGTCAGCCAATTCACCAGTCTCTGTCAGCCATTCACCAGTCTCTGTCAGCCAATTCCCCAGTCTCTGTTCAGCCAATTCCCCAGTCTCTGTCAGCCAATTCCCCCAGTCTCTGTCCAGCCATTTCACCCAGTCTCTGTCAGCCAATTCCCCAGTCCTCGTCACGAATTCCCCAGTCTCTGACAGCCAATTCACCAGTCTCTGTCAGCCAATCACCAGTCCTCGTCAGCCAATTCCCCAGCCTCTGTCAGCCAGTTCTCCGTCTCTCTCAGGCAATTCACCTCTCTGTCAGCCAATTCACCCACATTTCTCTGTCAGCCAATTCCCCCAGTCTCTGTCAGCCAATTCTCCCCAGCTCCCATCTTGTCAGCTAATTCCCCAGTCTCTGTCAGCACAATTCCCCGTCTCTGTCAGCCATCCCCCAGTCTCTGTCACCAATTCCCCAGTCTCTGTCAGCCAATTCCCCAGTCGCTGTCAGCCATTCCCCAGTCTCTGTCAGCCATTCCCCATCTCTGTCAGCCAATCCCCAGTCTCTGTCAGCCTCCCCCAATTCTCTGTCAGCCAATTCACCAGTCTCTGTCACCAATTCCCCAGTCTCTGTCAGCCATTCCCCATCCTGCGCCTCAGTCTCTGTCAGCCAATCCCCCACGTCTCTGTCAGCCAATTCACCAGTCGTCTGTGAATTGGCATCAAATAGCCACATCTACAGTCCAACATAATCCCCTCTTTTGTTTGGGGATATTTATACCAGAGGGTTTATAATGGTCACTAATGGCACAACCATAATTTAAATCGTTTTTGGTGCTTTTGGGCGCATTTTTGCACTCACGTGTTTATAACAGCGCCCTAAAATATAGCCTTAGTCATTAAAGTCTGCTTCAGTATTATTTGGCTATTTGGCCAATAGTGTAGCGTAGCTTCACTGTGGTGAAAAAAATGCAACCGCTAAATTACTCTTGTCTGGTAATGTAGGGGTTAATGGTCACTGTTTGGAGATCTCAAACCGTGTTTGGTAATATAGAGTTATCCCGTTTAGGATCTCAAACTCTTGTCTGGTAATGTAGGGTTAATGGTCACTGTTTGGGATTTAAAATTCTTGTCTGGTAATGTAGGGGTTAAAGGACAATTATACTCACCTTTCCCTTTGCTCCTCTTCTGTGTTCATTAGCTGTTAATCAGCTCTGATTACCTGTCTCTTTATTACATTCAGCTGTGTCACAGTCCTAATCAGCTCTGATTACCTGCCTCTTTATTACATTCAAGATGATTGACATGTAAATAAATAAATATATAATGGATGGTTGATAGAAAAGAAGATAGATAGATAGATAGATAGATAGATAGAAGATAGATAGGATAGATAGATAGCAGATTGACAATGTAGATAAATAAATAATAATGGATAGTGGTTGATAGATAGATAGATACATAGATAGATAGATAGATAGATAGATAGATAGATAGATAGATAGATAGATAGAAGATTGACATGTAGATAGATAAAAAATAATGGATAGATAATAGGTAGATAGATAGATAGATAGATAGATGATAGATTGACATGTAGATAGATAATAAATAATGATAAATAATAGATAGATAGATAGATAGATAGATAGATAGATAGTAGATTGATGTAGATAATAATAAAAATATCTATGATCTATCTATCTATCTATCTATCTATCTATCTATCTTAAATCTAATATCTATCATCAGCTATCTATATATCATCTATCTATCTATCATCTATCATATATCTATCTATTTAACTATCTGTCTATCTATCTATCTATCTATCATCTATCTATTATCTATCTATCATCTATCTATCTATCTATTATTGTTATCGATCTATCTAGTCTATCTAATCTATATATCTATCATCATCTATCTATCTATTAGCGATCTATCATCATCATCATCTAGTACATCGATCTATCTATCTATCTAGCTAGATATCTATCATCTTCTATGCTAGTCGTCATCTCTAGTCTATCATCATCTATCTATCTTCATCTATCTATATCTACTATCATCTATTATCATATATCATCTATCTATCATCTATCTATCTATCTCTTCTATCTATCATGCTATCTATCATCTAGCGAATCGAGTCAGCTAGCGTATATCGATCAAGTCTATCAAATGATCAAGCGAATCGAGGAGGCAATCTAGCTCCACATCATCCTCTATCTATCTATCCATCCATCTATCCATCCATCATATTCCTCTCATCCATCATCTCATCTATCTATCTATTATCTATCTATCATCTATCTATCAATATATCTATTATCTATCTACAAACTTATCGACTACCATTATTTATCAATCTATCTTCATCTCATCACCATCTATCTAATATCTGTATATACTATCTTTTATATGTGCATGTTGAAGATAATATTAGACAGATAGATAGATTATAGATTTTAGATTTATAGATGATAGATAGATAGATAGATAGAAGATAGATAGGTAGGATTGTAGATAAATGATAGATAGATATATAGAGGTGGAGGATGGATAGATAGAGAGAAGATAGAGAATGATGATAGATAGATAGATAGATAGTGGATTGAAATGTAGATAGATAAATAAATAACAGATAGATAATAGATAGATAGGTAATAGATAGATAGATAGATAGATAGATAGATAGATAGATACGATATAGATGATAGATAGATAGATAGATACATAGTAGATTGGAACATGTAGATAGATAAATAACAGATAGATAATAGATAGGATAATAGATAGATAGATAGATAGACGATAGATAGCAACAGATAGCTAGATAGAAACTTGAAGATGTTAGAGATGACAGATAGACAAGGAACATATAGAGACAAAGGAAACGAATGAATAAGGGAACAAAGAGCGAGGAATCTTACCCCACGTCCATCGCCTTGGTATGTTCCTCTGCCTGCCCTCTTCCCTTTTCCTGCTCCCCCGCCCTTCGCCCCCCGCCTCGCCCGCTATCTATCTATCTATCTATCTATCTATCTATCTATCTATCTATCTATCTATTATCTATCTAACTATTATCTATCTGTTATTTATTTATCTATCTACATTTAAATCCACTATCTATCTATCTATCTATCTATCTATCTATCTATCTATCTATCTATCTATCTATCTATCATTTATCTATCTATCTATCTATCTATCTATCTATCTATCTATCTATCTATCCATCCATCTATCCATCTATATATATCTATCTATCTATATATATATATATCTATCTATCACTATCCACTATCCTGGATGGATGAATATTACAGATATACCGTGACCCGAATGAATGAATATTACAGATATACCGTGACCTGGATGAATGAATATTACAGATATACCGTGACCTGGATGGATGAATATTACAGATATACCGTGACCTGGATGGATGGATATTACAGATATACCATAACCTGGATGAATGAATATTACATATATACCATGACCTGGATGGATGATTATTACAGATATACCGTGACCTGGATGGATGAATATTACAGATAGACCGTGACCTGGATGGATGAATATTACAGATATACCGTGACCTGAATGAATGAATATTACAGATATACCGTGACCTGGATGAATGAATATTACAGATATACCGTGACCTGGATGAATGAATATTACAGATATACCGTGACCTGGATGAATGAATATTACAGATATACCATGACCTGGATAAATGAATATTACAGATATACCATGACCTGGATGAATGAATATTACAGATAGACCATGACCTGGATGAATGAATATTACAGATATACCGTGACCTGGATGGATGGATATTACAGATATACCATAACCTGGATGAATGAATATTACAGATAGACCATGACCTGGATGAATGAATATTACAGATATACCATGACCTGGATGGATGAATATTACAGATATACCATGACCTGGATGGATGGATATTACAGATATACCATGACCTGGATGAATTAGAACCTTCACAAGCATGTAATAAGAACGTTTATTACATAGGGCTGTTACGTCACAGAGGTGCCCTATGGCTATAAAGTCATGTAACTTTTTATTTCCTGATTTTGCTCAGTAAAGGGTTTATTATCTGTGATAATCAATTCATAAATGGCCTTTAATAACAATAATATCCACTCTGTATAATGTACCATTGATTTGACATTATGTATCTGTTACTTTGGAAAAAAGTGATTTTGATCATTCCAGAAACATTTTTATTTTGCTGCATGCTGGCGCCCCCTAGTGTTCTGTTTCTTCCACGCTTCAGCAGCAGTCATTCCGCAGTGGCAGTGTTTGATTCTGTTGCATTTGATTTGATTATTTTATTCTTTTATATATTTTTTTTTCTATAATTTTTGGCAGTGTAGAAATGGTAAGTCCTATATTTATATAATAAAAACCAATTATAACCGATAACAGAGATTAGTATAATATTTTAACTGATGACATAGCTAAGCACTGATAACAACCGATGACATAATATCTGTATATTCATTCATCCAGTCACGGTATATCTGTAAATATTCATTCATCCAGGTCACGTATATCTGTATATTCATTCATCCAGGTCACGGTATATCTGTAATATTCATTCATCCAGTCACGGTATATCTGTAATATTCATCCATCCAGGTCATGGTATATCTGTTGTATTCAGTTAGATCAACTAGAATTTAAGTTTAGTTCTTGAAGACTTTTCACTGGTCATCCTACTGGCTTTCTCAATTCAGAATGACAAGAATCTGTTGGAAATGATTAGGGATGGCCGGTTCCGGATCCGAACCCGGATCCGCCACGTATTTATCCCGTTCGCGAACTGTGGATTTTTCTGGATTTTCCGCCTTCCGAACTTCCGAACCGCGGATTTCTCGTATTTTCGAAAATACGAGGAATCCTCGTAATTTCGAAAATTTTCGAAAATACAAGGATTTCTTGTATTTTCGAAAATACATATTTTCGAAAAATTTTGAAATTACGAGGATTCCTCGTATTTTCGGAAATACGTATTTTCAAAAATTTTCGAAATTACGAGGATTTCTCGTATTTTCGAGGTTTTTTTAATTTTAATGGTCCGCTCGCGGATTTTCGGATTTTCTCGAAAATTTGCGGATCCTCGAGCGGACCGGATTTTGCGAAGTTCGGACATCTCTAGAAATGATGTACCCTTGAGGATAAAACTCGTCAGGCCTTTAAAAACAATCTTTATCATTCTGGATGGGTGAGAGCATTGGGATCATAGGGCTTCTCTGCAAAGATATTAAAGAAAAAAACAACCTAATGTTCCTCCATGTTAAATATGTGAACAATTTAAAATCAGTTACTAACTTTTTTTCCCCTGCTTGCTGTTACACTACATTAATGGACTTTGGGATCACAGTTCCAGGTGTAATTTTGTCCTTTACAGAATGTAGTGTTTAAGAATTATTAAGTATATAATATCCAATACTAAGATCAGATACACATGCATACCATATTATTAGAGGGGGCCGAACTGACGGGTTTTATTTTCCGTTTTCGGTTTTTTTCGGATCTCGGAAAAATCACGAAGATTCGAAAACGGAAATTAAAGTAAGGACTTTGGAGTGAGTTTTCGATTTTATTGAACATTTGAGCTATTTTTGCAAATCCTCGAAAAAAGCCTCAAACTGTTCCATAACTTTGATAATCGAATGTTCAAGGCTATTTTTGAGGAATTTCGAAAATAGCTCGACGTTCAATAAAAATGGAAATGCAGTCCGAAGTCCCGAAATCCAAACAATCTGTCCGGTTTCGGATGGAATATTCGGATTTCGGAACAGAGGATTCCGTGTCGGATCCGGGACCCGGATCCCATCTCTAATCATTAAGAATTCAGCAGCTGAATGGTCTGAAATATTGGATCAGGTGAACTTAAATTTTTTTTTTTTTTTTTACCTTTATACCCTAATGATCTGTGAGCATGGTTTGCAAATTAAGATGAAAATTCTTGTTGTCTGGTACTTTTCCACAAAAGTCTCCATTTTGAAAATGGCAACTTTAACACAACAGTAGGTTCCAGGGCACAGTTGTTTACAGATTTGAGGTTCTTGGTGACACTTTATTCTTGCAAGTTGTTCTGTCAATGATGGAAAATGGCTATTGGAACAGTGTGGTGTAACCATCCCGTTTATTATAATGAGTCTGACATCACATGATATAATCTATACATGCCCATTAAATAAACAATATCTTTAGAAGTTTAAAGGAGAACTAAACCCAATTTTTTATACTCCAGAATCTGAAAACAACCCCCCTAAAAACACCCAATAAGCTATAAAAGGCACTTTAGTAAACTCTGTTAAAGTAAATCAAAGCCTGTTAAGAGCTGGATGAAATATCTGTGTGGGGATAGGAAGGTCAGAAAGGGGAAAAAAGCAGATTTAAGATTGGTTGTAATTAAAGGGCATCTATAGTGAAAAAAACACATTGCCCTTTGCAGAGTTAAATTCATGTACTCTGTGCTGCCTTAATCCTATCTATGTCAGGGAATCTGTTTAACCATGGTGACATATCTCTGTGCAGCACTCCCCCTCCCCCTTCCCCCTCCCTCTGTTACCTCCTCCATGTCTCAACTCTGGCTAACCGACAGCTTATCATGTGCAGTAGGAGTTAAAGTTCAACATCCTGAAAAAACACACCCACGCACAGTGGCAATAGAAAGCACTGTCCTGGAGACACGGAAGAAGGAGAACAGTACAGTTTACGATCTCTCTCACTTTGTGACCCATCATCAATCATTGAAAGCTATGAAGAAGGGGGGTCAAGTGCAGCCTTATATCACCATCAAAGCTACCTCTCTCCCCCTGCTAATGTTCTAATCTCTATGTTTATTACAGAGCAGGGAGGGGGATCACATCACAGGGATTTAATTGACATCCAAGTAGGAGTAGAGGAATGCAATCACGTATTCTTCTAACTGGTGTATCTCAGGACAGAGAGGGAATCTGAAAAAGTGAAACACTCTGGGGTTTTGTGGAATTATAGAACACATGGAAAGAAAGAAAAAAAAGTTCATTTTCCCACTATATGCCCTTTAATCCTAATTACTGTGTGATTAGTTAAAAAATGATTTGCCTCAGTTTACATGTCCTTTAAGCGCAAATGGTATTCAGTGTTTCTAATTTGAACATGGTTAAAGTACCTGTTGAAAAGGGCAAAAGTTTTGATTCTTGATAAAGTTCCCATCAGAGTCAAGAAAATGTTGAGGATAAACTCATCAGGTCTTTTAAAATGATCTTTGTCATTCAGGATGGGTGAGAGCATTGGAATCAGCATGTTCCCTGCAAAGATATCACAGTAGGTATTTACTAATTTAGTTTATATTAAGATGTTTATTATATATTATTATAATTCTCTGTATAAAATATGCTAATCAGCAGCCCGGTCAAAAGGAATTGCAGACAGTGTGAACGGCAGGGTAAGGGGGGGCGGACCAGAACAGACATGGGAGGGGCTGAGGTGGATCAGGACTGGGTTGCATGGAATCGCCCGTCAAGTGACGACTGGGCTCCCCTGACCTTTATATATTTCATTATAACTCACTAAAAATTCTTTGATTTTTCTTATTTAACCCAAAGCCATTGACGTATAGTAGATTGGGTTGGACATTGCTAAACTGTTCAATACAATACGGACCTGTTCAATCTTCGTTGTTCTGTAGTGCTCAGGCACATTGTAGCATTCTAATATGACTTAGTGGAAGGCTTTTCATTCATGTGATCACAGTAATGTATACTAAACCCCTTTGTTTATAAAGTATGCCAGTGTGCAGATAATATGATATTGTATGGGGCCCAGGAATGTGCATTGATTATCTTTTCTATGTTTGTATAAATGTTTGACCAGATCAGTTGCACTTCCGCATAATGTAGTTCTAATTTACCCTAAGGAGTGCTTCCACAATCCCTCTATTGTATGTATTCTAATATCCTATACTTACAGTACCACATTGCTCTATTATGGAATGTTACTTAAGGGCACTATTTTCCCCCATTGACATAACACTAAGCAAAATTATTTTTGTTGTATTTATAAAAGGCACATTTTGTAGCATTACATTTATCCATGGTGAAATCCATTGTTAACATTGCAAAAATCTAGCGTTAAGTTGAACAATGTTGCAGAATGAGTGTAATGAGTGTAGATGTGCGAAACCAGTGAATTTTGGTTCGTTTTCGGATTTTCATAAATTAAAAAATGACCCATAGAAGTTACAGAGGGGAAAAAACGGAAGTTCCTGGGAAATGGTCAGGGAAATACGTACAATAATGGTCAGGGAAATACGTACAATAATGTTCAGGGAAATATCGTACAAATCACCAAAACGTAAATAAAGACAAACTTCCTTTAGAGCTATTTTAGAATATCCGTGTTTATATTCGAGGCTACTTTCAGTAATGCTCGAAAGTAGCCTTGAATATGCGATAACCCTCGAAAGTAGCCTCGTTTTTTCGGTAACCCTCAAAATTTCCACAATCCGAAAGTTCTGATTGGTTCCGAATGAATCTGAATGGTACTTTCAGATCCCACTTCTATTCTAAACACAACTAATAAGTGAGGTTTATGATGTTTAGGCAAACAGTTTTGTGAGGTAATAATTTAATTTTATCTCACTTTTGGAAGGAAGCAGCCCTAAATATCAGATCTCTTGTACAAACACAAGGCAGTTTAAGAAGTAAAACGTTGGCAAAGAGTTTCATGAATGGCAGCATTTGTATAGGGCAATAGTTTTCCTATGTTCTGATTGGGCTGGTGTGATCCAATCACCTTTTCAATCTCCTTTTGGACATTTTGTGTAATCATGTGAAACAGTAATGAAATGTTTGCATATTTCTTTCTGAAGCATCTGTTTTCTCCCCAAATTATAGCTGGTTTTGACCACAAAAATGTAAGTTTGTTTTTAGCAACAAAACTTTATTAGCTTCATGACAAAATTTTAACTGCATTTTTGCCTGCCAAATTTTGTCTTAGAAACTGGTCACTTTGTCACAAAATCATTTTCTCTGATCGAACTGTCAAAATGCTACAAACCTATTAATCTATGCAGCACAAAATTTTATTACAGTTTTACAGTTTAGGCATTAGTGTAGTGGTAACTAAAGATGGGATTGCTTATTTCCATCTCCCTGTAATAATAGAACCCAGGCGATAGAGAGTTAAACTTACCTGCCGATGGTCCACTCGTGGCTTCTAAACAGCACATGGACCTCTGACTCGACCAGCTCCTATCTTCTGCTCATGTGAGCCACAAGCAGAGTGCCAGCAGGTAAGTTTAACCCTTTATGTTGTATTATTCATAGGTAGGTAGGAATAGGCGATCCCAGTTCCCTGTGAATAATAGATCACCTGGAAGCTATTTAGAATGTTCGTTTAGTGTCCCTATAACAGCAGATGCACTGGAATAAGGTGCCTTTTGTATGCTATGGGTTTACGCTAATAATAAAATATATTCCTTAGCAATTAAGTGATTCGATATATATATGTACAATGCCCATTGTATTGCGGTAGAAATTGTTTTCAGTCCAGCAGTGAATAAATTGGTTATGAGACTAGTCAAATTTTTATCATGAAAATATGAATCTTTATTATCCTTTTCCTGAAATGGGAAAAAAACAAGATAAATGTGTTATTTAATATACAGTAAACAAACCAGTTTGTGTCATCATTATTCATTCTCTATAAGCTTAACCAGCATACATGGAATATCTCAACTTAGATCACAGAATGTGTCTCCCAGAAACTTATTATGCAAAAAAAACCAGCCTGAGGGAATTTACCAATAGCTGCACGCAATCATCTCCGCTGATTTAATATTGTTCTTGTGGCTCGGGGTAAAGTTCCCATCTGGTCTTACCCAATGCCTGACTTTAACACCACCATTAGTTTGTGTTAAAAAGATATGAAGTGTCAGAAGCACAATATAAAAACTTGTGGGGGGTCCGTGGGGGAACAAACCCCCCCAGCACTCTTACAATTTCTTCCTTAAAGAGGAACTGTGGTGAATACACAAAGGGCATTCCAGAAAATTCCTATGTATCACCTTTAAAAAATCCCTCAGCGAGGCTTCTACTTCCAGGTTCCATGGAATTTGGAGCTCTGCCTGATGCTAAATTCACTCCCCAGGTCTACTATCTATTTAATGTCTAAAGACCCATTTTACAAGAAGCATTTTTTAGCTTGAGATAATCCTATCTGGCCCATTTTGTGATCTCAAATGGATTGCATAAAAGAACAGGCTATACGGTTCTTATATAGATTGGACATTGTCTATAGACGAATGTCTAATCTTCTAATGGCTAAAGGTGCCTGTACATTAGCGCTTAACTGATTACTGATCCTGTGACAATTCTGCAGGAACCTCCTTTCTGGATCTTCTTCGTGACCGACATATGATTACAAGTAAATGGGACAGGTGGGACTTTGCCATCGTTAATCGGTCGCAAAAAATCCAGAAAGGCGTTCCTGAGAATTGACTAAATGTCTTAGAATCGGTCACAGGTAAGGCCTAATCTATGGACACCCTAAGTAGTGGTTCAAGTCTGGTTCATGCACATTGCTGGGACGAGCATCATTATCTGCATTAAAAGCCCCACCCCCAAACTTCTAAATAATGTTAAAGCTAGCAGCAAGCCTGAAAATGAATGTTTTTCTCACCCTAAGTTGTTCATAGCTAGAGAAAAGGCACATAATGGTTGTAGGTCTGTAACTAGCTTCAGAAAATATAGACTGATGGCACAGCTTATAACCATGCCTGTCACAGAGAACGAAAGATAGGACCATCTAAAAGTGTAACTTTAGAAGCCTAAACATTAAGGGGACACTGTGGTCTCCAAACATTGATTTCAAAAGGCCAGGTTCCTACATTTAAAGCCATCCACCACTCTCTATGTGCTGCTCAAGCCCAATATATAGAATCACTGATCAAAGGTTAGGGGGTGAGTGGTTCTGATTTTGAGGTTCTGAATACTGTGCTGGTTACTGGATAGGTAGGATGTAAGGGTAGATTTATCATTATATTATATTAGATACCATATACTGTGCTGGTTACCAGATAGGTAGGATGTAAGGGTAGATTCATCATTATAGATATAAGATATCATATACTGTGCTGTTTACCAGATAGGTAGGATGTAGGGTAGATTTATCATATATAGATATATAGATATCATATACTGTGCGGGTTACCAGACAGTAGAATGTAAGGGTAGATTCATCATATATAGATATATAGATATCATATACTGTGCTGGTTACCAGATAGGTAGGAGTAAGGGTAGATTTATCATATATAGATACCATATACTGTGCTGGTTACCAGATAGTAGGATGTAAGGGTAGATTTATCATATATGATATATATAATATACTGTGCTGGTTACCAGATAGGTAGGATGTAAGGATAGATTTATCATATAGATATATAGATATCATATACTGTGCTGGTTACCAGATAGGTAGGGTGTAAGGTAGATTTATCATATATAGATATATAGATACCATATACTGTGCTGGTTACCATATAGTTAGGATGTAAGGGTAATTTATCATATATAGATATATAGATACCATATACTGCTGGTTACTGATAGGTAGATGTAGGGTAGATTCATCATATATAGATATAAAGATATCATTTGCTGTGCTGGTTACCAGATAGGTAGGATGTAAGGGTAGATTTATCATATATAGATATATAGATACATATACTGTGCTGGTTACCAGATAGGTGATGTAAGTATAGATTTATCATATATAGATATATGATACCATATACTGTGTCTGGTTACCAGATAGGTAGGATGTAAGGCTAGATTTATCATATATAGATACCATTTACTGTGCTGCTTACCAGATAGGTAGGATGAAAGGCTAGATTTATCATATATAGTTATATAGATTCATATACTGTGCTGGTTACCAGATATGGTAGGATGTAAGGATAGATTTATCATATAAGATACCATATACTGTGCTGGTTCCCAGATAGGTAGGATGTAAGGCTAGATTTATCATATATAGATATATAGATATCATATATGTGCTGGTTACCGGATAGGTAGGATGTAAGGCTAGATTTATCATATATAGATATATAGATACCATATACTGTGCTGGTTACCGGTAGGTAGGATGTAAGGGTAGATTATCATATATATAAGTAATACCATATACTGTGTTACCGGATAGGTAGGATGTAAGGGTAGATTTATCATATATAGATACCATATACTGTGCTGTTACCAGATAGGTAGGATGTAATGGTAGATTTATCATATATAGATATATAGATATCATATACTGTGCTGGCTACCAGATAGGTAGGATGTAAGGCTAGATTTATCATATATAGATTCATATACTGTGTGGGTACCGGATAGGTAGGATGTAAGGGTAGATATATCATATACTGTGCTGTTTACCGATAGGTAGGATGTAAGCGCTGAATATATCATATATAGATATATAGATATCATATATTGTGCTGTTTACCAGATAGGTAGGATGTAAGGGTTGATTGATCATATATAGATATATAGATACCATATCACTGCTGATTACCAGATAGGTAGGATGTAAGGGTTGATTGATCATATATAGATATTAGATACCATATACTGTGCTGATTACCAGATAGGTAGGATGTAAGGGTAGATTTATCATATATAGATATATAGATATCATATACTGTGCTGGTTACCAGATAGGTAGGATGTAAGGGTATATTTATCATATATATATATAGATACCATATACTGTGCTGCTTACCAGATAGGTAGGATGTAAGGGTAGATTTATCATATATAGATACCATATATTGTGCTGTTACCAGATAGGTAAATGTAAGGCTAGATTTATCATATATAGAATTCCAGAGGATGGAGCTACAAGAGAAAAGGTTTAATGAGAGGGAGCATACGAGTGGGGGGTCTGTACAGAGCTGGTTCTGTGATGTGCGGAGGGTACTGGCAGGAACATATGGGGAGACTAGAGAGAAATATAAGGAGGAGCAGCAGAGTGAAGGGATTTAAATTTTAAGAGAATAATTTTGTATGAAGGCGCTGTTTAGCAGGGAGCCATGTTTTTGTGCAGTACAAGGAGATTTGGGATCCGGTTTATTAGAGAGCAAACAATACGTGTGCGGAGTTAATTATAGACTGAAGGGGAAGAGGTGTGAAGCAGGAAGCCAGAAAGTAGTAGGTTGCAATAGCTCGGCGCAATAGGATGAGAGCATGCATAAGCATAGAGGTGGTCGGGAGAGAAAGGAACCTGCTGATTTTGGCTATATTACAAAGGAAGAAACAGCAGGTTTTCACACATAGTTTATGTGGTTAGAAAATGAGAGAGGAGTCAATAATTACCCCTAGCAGCGGGCCATTGGATAGGGGAAATGGGGGTATTCTCAACAGAGATGGAGAAAGATGGGACAGGACCAGGTTAAGGTGGAAAAACGATCAGTTCAGTTTTACAATTTATTTGAGGTAGCATTAAGACATCCAGGAGGAGATGGCAAGGAGGCAGTCGGAACACGTGATTGGATATCAGGAGTTAGCGTAGGGGTGGACAAATAGATTTGTGTATCTTCTGCATATAACGATATTTGAAGCCAAAAAGGTATCACATCTCCCAAGGAAATAGTGTAGCGGGAGAACAAATAGGGTCCAAGAACAGACCCCTGCGGGGACCCCCACACCAAGAGGAACGGAGAAGAGGTATTGCTAGCATAAGATATAGAGTAAGTTCTGTCAGAGAGATAGGATAGAAACCAGGATGCCACTTCATTCCGAATGCCCAAAGAGTGAAGTATCCGCATAAGGAGGGAATGATCGTCTGTGTTGAAAGCAGAGGGAGGTCAAGGAGGATAAGAATAGAAAGTGACCATTTGCCTTTGCAACCTGCAGATTATTTATAACCTTACACAGACCGTCTCGGTGGAATGCACAGGACGGAATCCATTGCAAAGGATCCAATAGGTTATGAGCATGAAGGTAGTTAGTGATACGGAGAAGACTAATCGTCCTAGCAGTTTAGAGGCTATCGTGTAAGAGAGAACTGGGCAGTAGTTGGCTAAACAAGAGGGGTCCAGCGAGGGATTTAGTATGGGCTTAACATGGGCATGCTTAAAGACAGAAGGGAAATCCAGATGTAAGGGAGGCGTTGAATATGTGGGTGAGTATAGGGGTAAGCACATGATTACAGTGCTTCAGTAATACAGAGGCATGGGTTCAAGAGGCAGGATGTGAACGGACTGATAGAAGAAGGCAAGGACTTCTGAATGGGTCAAGGAGCAAAAGATCCAAGAATAGCAGAGGGAGGCAGGGCAACATAATCTGAGAGTCATCCCTAGGACCAGAGATCTCACACAGATGGACTCCTCTTTATCTTAAAGTAATGCGCAAAGTCCTGGGGAGAGTACAGAGAAAGGAGAGGGTCAGTGGGAGAGGGGCGCCAGAAGGGAGTTGGAGAACAGGCGATGTGGGTTCGATTTGTTGTTATTTATGAGTTTCCGGTAAGTTCTGTTTTGCCAGCAGGTGCAGAGAGCCGAGATTTGCAGCATGAACTTGTAATGGAGAAAAGTACAAGACTTTCTCCACGCACGTTCAGCAGCACGTGCGCCACCTGCCTATAAAACGGGAAGTGGGGTTGAACCACAAACGAGGATTAGAGGTTCCTCGACTGCGGGAATGCAAGGGGGCAAAAGAGTCTATTTTTAGTCAGGATAGAATTATAGGAATTAGCAAGCGAGTCAGGGTCATCAACTGTCAAAAGGGAGGAGAGAGTAGAGGACAGGGATGAGATAGTATCAGAAAGCGGGAGGAAGGGTTCGATTGAAAAGACGAGATAGAGAGGTTTTTAGTGAACACTAGGTCCAGAAGTGCAGGGGATCTGGAGATGTGCTACCATATCACACATAAATGTAAATATCTTTAAAACTTTGTAAATTTCAGAAATACTCAGGAAAGCCATTCCTATCAATTTACCTAAAGTCATTTTGGACCACAGTTACCCTTTAAATCCAGAGAAGCTGAGATCATCCTCCTAGCAGTCTTGTTTGAAAGGTAGACAGAACTCTTTTCAATAAAAGGCATTTGTATGAAGATCACAGGATGAAAAATACCTCTAGTTGCTTTACAAGGAATGAATCAAAAGATCCTGGGGTCATTTATGTCCAGATTAGATTTGTGCATCATAAATGTCTCTTTAATAAATGTCTGTAACTCATCGGCATATCGATGGATAATTTTTTGATTTCCAGGAGCCAGCGTGTTATAGTTGGAAATGCATTGTAAATCTATCAGGAAAAAAATAAAAGCATTAATTAACTATATTCTGTGCTTCTTGGACAAATTCATTATTTTAAAAAGGTCTGTCCAAAATGCAGGGTATGGTTTTTGGGATTTGGATATTAATATACTAGTAATATCTAGTATTCATTATTTCAAAGAACAACTACCATATAAAGCAGTGCAAATAAACTATTTGTCCTGTTGTAAATAAAGATGGCTGAACTTCCTAAAGTTAGGTTCATTTCTGAACTATAGCTCAGTTTCTATAGTTTGAAACTAACCTTTAAAGTCATGGGGAAAAAAGTTTAAAAATTCTAGTTAATTACAATAAAATAGCAATACTTACTGTAAATGACTCTGACACCTTGGAAATGGTCTGAAGAACATGTCCCTATCACCAAACTTGTCCTGCATACTAATTTGAGGTTATCACCAATTCGAGGGTTCCGAACAAATACATTCTAAGGGATACCGAAACCGAATGATACATTTGAAGGTTACTGAAATTGAAAGATACATTTGAGGGCTACCGAACGATACATTTGAGGGTTATAGCCAAATGGAACATTCGAGTGATATCGCAAAATGTAACTGTTCATTGTTTATTGTCAAAACGGAACATTCGAGGGTTACCACTGAAACGGAACATTTCGAGGGTTACCACGGAAACGGAACTTTCGAGGATATTGCGGAACGCCGCATTCAGGGTTATCTGTGAAACAGTAAATTTGAGGTATAATGCAGAATCAGAACATTCGAGGGATATCGCCAAGTACCACATTGGAGGGTTATTACCAAAACGGTACGTCGCATTTGAGGGTTATGGTCGGAACGGTACATTCAAGGATTATGCCAAAATTGAGGGTTAGCGAGCCGTATGCAAATTAGATAATCAAAACCAACAAGATAAAAATATTACAGATATACCGTGACCTGGATGAATGAATATTACCGATATCCATGACCTGGGATTAATGAATATTACAGATAGACCATGACTGGATGAATGAATATTACAGATGACCATGACCTGGATGAATGAATGATATAACAGATATACCATGACTGGATGAATGACTATATACAGATATACCATGACCCGGATGAATGACTATTACAGATATACCATGACCTGTATGAATGACTATTACAAATATACCATGACCTGGATGAATGAGAACCTTCACAAGCTTTTATCCTCAACATTTTCTTGACTCTTAAGAGAACTTCTAGATAAAAATTTTCTACCTTCTCAGCAATACTGTAACATTTTTAACTTAGCCATGCATACAATTCTTCCAAAAGATTGTAAGTATATTATATACAATAATCATTTCTTACTTTCCCTGCTTTTATAGGTATGAATGAAGGGGGTTATGAGGAGAGATCATTTAAGGTATAGTTCCCTTTAACAGTACCCAGTTTAAAGTTGTAAATTCATTAGGTGCATCAGCCATCAAATCCCAAACGATTTGCGATGAAACTGGCAAATGGTGTCAAGATCCATAAATTTATGATGAAATTGTTGCTAGATTCAGTCTTTATATAATCTTGTCGTCGAAACTGGTATTTTCGTCATGAAAACCAGCATTGTAACAAAATCACAGTCCACTCAATCTATCGAGCTTGAGTCTACGTGTGAGTTATTTTACTGCCTGTTGGTTTATAGAACTGTATGCACACAGTATGTATTATTCATTTTTGTTATTATTTTAGGGTGAAGAAGCTGTCAGAGAGAATTTGGCTAAACTGGAAATCTTCCTGTTCTTATAAGACTGTTACAGAACTTTATTTTCTATTTTGATCTCCCTTTTGGCATTTGGTTCACAGTATTCTCCATATCCTAATCTTTGTGCTTTTTCTAATAATTAAAGGGCATGTCCACCTCCCCAACTGAAATTTGCCCCAAGTGTGGGCTCACGTATAGTGTTAAATGACCTTTTCTTCTGTTGCATATGGTTGTCCTGCATGGCTGAAATACAGTACAGAAAACTGAAACTTTGGAGCTTTTCCCTGGTGTTATCCGTTTCTGCCTCTAACTGTTCCACACGAGTTTGGGCCGAAATTTATGAGTTTGAACGAAATCTGAACTATACGAACTTTATCCAAACTAGTTTGGGTTGAACTAAATAGGTTTTCGAAACTGCAGACTTATTTTCAATAATTATCAAAAAATTTGATAATTATGGAATTTGCGAATTGGTAACTCTCGAATGTATCATCGCTAACTCTCAAACATAGTAACTAGAACCCTAGGATTTAACTGCCGATATCTTAACTGTCGAATGAGCTACACGCCATTTTGTTCAAAAATTGTCCACAGCAGTGTGGATGATTATGAAAAGGTTATTTTCGTTACCATTGAGGGTAATCGAACGTTCAAGGTTATTTTCGAGGATTACCAAAAATAAACTTGTACATTTGATAATCATTGAAAAAAGTCCCAAAATTATTATATTGTTTTTGGATCTTCGGTTTTTCCAGAGATTCTAAATCTCAAAATGGAACGAACCTTACCAGAAACTTACTAGTTTCAATTTTAGGTTAAAGAATACCTTTTGCATGCGATTGAGGGGTACCACAATAGGGTCCAATGTTGTCCCGTCAGCCTATCTTTACTTTGTGTGACTGGTGGAGGTTCATTGACTATGTGCTCATGCTGTGGCAGGGTTATATTTGATCCCTTTGTGGTTGCGGTACCTCTCTTGCAGCAACTGAGAGCTCACCACAGTTTAGAAAGCCATGGTAAAGCTTTTTTTTCTTTCTGTCCATGAGTTCTATAATTCTCCCCAACCCCCAGAGTATCTGTATTTTCTAAGTTTCCCTCTCTGTCCTGAGATAACAAGTTAGAAGAATGCGTGATTGCATTCCTCTACTCTACTTGTACTGTCAATCAAATCCTGTGACATGACCCTCCTTCCTGTCAAGTACCTCCCTCCCTGCTCTGTAAAAACATAAAGATAACAGCATTAGAAGGGGGGGTGTAGCTTTAATAGCAGAGATAAGGCTGCACTTGACCCCCTTCTTGATAGCTTTCACTGATTGATGGGTGGTCACAAAGAGAGATATTGTATTTTAGCAGGTCATGAAGAGATCCGTGTGTCCAGGACAGTTGCTTTCTATTGGCCACTGTGCGGGGTGTGTTTTTCAGGATGTTGAACTTTTAACTCCTGCTGCACATGATAAGCTTGTTCTGAAGCCGGTGTTTAGACATGAGGAGGGTAACAGAGGGGAGGGGGAAGGGGGGAGTGCTGCAGAGAGATCTGACATCATGGAAAAACAAAGTTACTGACATAGATAGGAGAAAAGAAGCACGGAGTACATGAATTTAACTTCACTTTGGGTAAGTGTTTTTTTCACTATAGATGTTTTCATAAGAGTAGAATAAATTAGGGCCTCACCAAGGAGGGCCATTGATAGAAGCAGAATCTGTCTACTTACTTCTGTGAACCACTGACCTTAAAAAATTGTCTAAACAATTTTTGAGAATTAGTTGCTTAAAGGTCCCCCTTGGTTTAGTGTGTTTGTTTGGCATTTCTTTATAGAGGGCTCCAAGTGAGAGGAAATCTGAAATTCACAAGCTCTGATGATTGCAACAGCCCCAGAGAGGGATGTAATGGTCTTGTGTAAATGATAGCCACCTTTCTGCAGATGCCCTTTCAATAGGGAAGTTTAAAAAGGTGTTATAGGGGGCGTGGCTTGGAAGCACACTAGAGCAGACGCATGGAGTGAGAGCTCTGACCTCAGTCTATCCAAAAACGCCATAATAAAGACCAAAGAGCCATACAAAACACAGTCAATATGGGGAAAAGAAGCTCCATAAGACTGTAGTCGTGCAATCATTAGCAAACGAGTGGACTTAAATCAATACTTCAAAAAAACACCTGGACCAGGGCCGCAACGCACACACGAGGCCTGAATGCTCACCTCTCCACAACTGAAACCAACCCACATCTGAGTGAGCACACGACTCGGAAGATGAGGGAGATACTACGGATATAAAAATATATTCTTAAACCTTACCTACCAAAGCAGACTTTGAATTCCTAATACACCCGGTCGAACACACCTGCAAAACCGAAATAGCTACGGTACAAAAGGATATACAGGAGATTGCAGGACGAGTCACGGACATAAAATCCCAGACAAGACTCGCAAGAATCAACGATGCAAACTATATCTTAAGCTTTCACATACAACCACACCATTCGCTTACTACAAACCAAATAGATGACCTGGAGAACAGGTCTAGACGGAACAATTAAGGGTAAGAGGCCTGCCAGAAAATATTGAGGGCCCTGACCTCCCCAGCACAGGGAGTCACAGAGCACTGCGATCCAGAGGTACGGATGACCTTCCCCAGGATATAATATGCCGCATAAACGACTACAAAACCAAAGAAAATTCTATTAAAACAAGAGATCATTCTGATCTCATCTTCAATGAAGCCCCAATTCCATGTTACCGATCTATCCAGTCAAACCATCCAACAACGCAGAGCGTTAAAGCCTTGCTAAATAAGACTCCAACATCCAATACAAATGGCTTTTACCGTTCGGCCTGTACAACAAACATAATGGGATCACTGCAACCCTACGGGAACCTGAACATCTTCACATGGAATTACGGAACTGGGATCCTCTGACCACTTCTATAATTCCCACACCCAAACACCATGGCAAACCGTTCACAAGAAACTGAGAACACCACAAGAAAACAACATGATAAACAATGAAAACCACCTTAAATTAAAGAAGGAGGCTGAGTATACCTTTATAAAACCTTTTCCCTCTTTAATGTTATGACAAAACTTGCTTCCTTTTCAGACTAATCACAGGCTGAATTTACCGTAAGTATCTAAACTTACCATAATAAAATATGGCGGGAAGGAAATCTGAGGGTCTATCTGAGTGGGCAAAAACCCCAGGAACACCCACTTCTACCTAGAGACTGGTAGAGACCATAGGGTTAATACAACCTGCTTGAAGTATTTGTTTGAATGTTTTATACTGTTTGCATGCTTAATGATAACAATGAATTTTTATGTATATTTTCCCCCTATCCACCACTCTCCCTCCCAACCAACCCCCTCTTTCTCCTTTCTCCTTCCCCCTCTCTTAGGCAGGTTCTGAGCTTTATCACTTGCATTCAATGTCTATCAGATAAATGGGAGGGGCGGCAAGGATCTGCACTCAACGTCAAGGGTTTAACACCCAACCAAGATCGCAAATCCTGCAAATGATTCACACCGAAAAAGTAGATATCATTCTACTCCACAAAACTTACTCCGAACTGATTCTGCACCAACTTATCAGACATAAACACTACTCAAATTGGTACTATAGTAACAATCAGAAATCAGGTGAAAGGGAATAGCCATCACAACACATAATACCCTCCCAATCCAATACATATTTCGTATAACTAATGGACAAGGAGTATGTTTTCCTCAAAATATGCATTCATGGACAAACCTTCCTCGAAGGGACAGGGCGTCCCGAAACGTTTCATTGTGTTTAAGCAATAAATTTGGACCCACTGTGTGTGCTCCTACATATTTGTTTTGCTACAAATTTATATATATTTTTTTTTTTTTTCTTCTTGTTTTTGAAGGAATTTTGCTGACGAGATTTGAGTTTGGTGGATATATATAATAATATAAAAATAAAATAAAAAAAATATAATATATAACATTACACAAAACCAGCACTCAAATCAGATTCGAACATGCCAATAATTCTTCAAAAAACAAGAAAAAATTCCAAGAAGTTAAGACCATCTTTGGAGGAGATTTCAACTCCCTTTAACCCTCTCTTAGACACCATATCAGGTCACACATTCAACTACACCAGACAATTAAATAGATTAAACAGGAACTTCACACATTCCAACTAGAGTCTGGCGCATCTTACATCCCGATAAAAAGACTTTCTTTTTACTCCCTGGTACATAACTCTTACAGCAGAATTGATTTACTGTTCATTTCACATCAACTATCTCTCTGGCGTCCCTCATGCAAATATGGTCATTTCTATGGTCAAACCATGTCACCTATTTCTCAATATGACATCCCATCCATAAAAGATAAAACTAGTCATGGAGGCTTAATGATAACGTACTTGATTTGAAAGAATGCCAAGAACTTGTCAAAAAAAAATAAAAAAATTCCCGGAAACACATGCTAATGATGACACAACCCCTACCATCAATAGGAAACTCTGGAAGTGTGTCCTCCGTGGCCTTATTAATTCATTCATCCAGGTCACGGTATATCTGTAATATTCATTCATCCAGGTCACGGTATATCTGTAATATTCATTCATCCAGGTCACGGTATATCTGTAATATTCATCCATCCAGGTCATGGTATATCTGTTGTATTCAGTTAGATCAACTAGAATTTAAGTTTAGTTCTTGAAGACTTTTCACTGGTCATTCTACTGGCTTTCTCAATTCAGAATGACAAGAATCTGTTGGAAATGATTAGGGATGGCCGGTTCGCGGATCCGAACCCGGATCCGCCACGGATTTATCCCGTTCGCGAACTGCGGATTTTTCTGGATTTTCCGCCTTCCGAACTTCCGAACCGCGGATTTCTCGTATTTTCGGAAATACGTATTTTCAAAAATTTTCGAAATTACGAGGATTTCTCGTATTTTCGAGGTTTTTTTAATTTTAATGGGTCCGCTCGCGGATTTTCGGATTTTCTCGAAAATTTGCGGATCCTCGAGCGGACCGGATTTTGCGAAGTTCGGACATCTCTAGAAATGATGTACCCTTGAGGATAAAACTCGTCAGGCCTTTAAAAACAATCTTTATCATTCTGGATGGGTGAGAGCATTGGGATCATAGGGCTTCTCTGCAAAGATATTAAAGAAATAAAACAACCTAATGTTCCTCCATGTTAAATTGTTAAATATGTGAACCTAATTTAAAATCAGTTACTAACTCTTTTTTCCCCTGCTTGCTGTTACACGTACATTAATGGACTTTGGGATCACAAGTTCCAGGTGTAATTTTGTCCTTTACAGAATGTAGTGTTTAAGAATTATTAAGTATTATAATATCCAATACTAAGATCAGATACACATGGGCATACCAATTATTAGTAGGGATGGCCGAAACTGACGGGTTTTATTCCGTTTTCGGGTTTTTCGGATCTCGGAAAAATCACGAAGATTCGAAAACGGAAATTAAAGTAAGGACTTTGGAGTGAGTTTTCGATTTTTATTGAACATTTGAGCTATTTTTGCAAATCCTCGAAAAAAGCCTCAAACGTTCCATAAACTTTGATAATCGAATGTTCAAGGCTATTTTTGAGGAATTTCGAAAATAGCTCGAACGTTCAATAAAAATTGAAAATGCAGTCCGAAGTCCCGAAATCCAAACAATCTGTCCGGTTTCGGATGGAATATTCGGATTTCGGAACAGAGGGATTCCGTGTCGGATCCGGGACCCGGATCCCATCTCTAATCATTAAGAATTCAGCAGCTGAATGGTCTGAAATATTGGATCAGGTGAACTTCAATTTTTTTTTACCTTTATACCCTAATGATCTGTGAGCATGGTTTGCAAATTAAGATGAAAATTCTTGTTGTTCTGGATACTTTTCCACAAAAGTCTCCATTTTGAAAATGGCAACTTTAACACAACAGTAGGTTCCAGGGCACAGTTGTTTACAGATTTGAGGTTCTTGGTGACACTTTATTCTTGGCAAATGTTGTTCTGGTCAATGATGGAAAATGGCTATTGGAACAGTGTGTGTAACCATCCCGTTAATTATAATGAGTCTGACATCACATGATATAAATCATATACATGCCCATTAAATAAACAATATCTTTAGAAGTTTAAAGGAGAACTAAACCCAATTTTTTATACTCCAGAATCTGAAAACAACCCCCCCTAAAAACACCAATAAGCTATAAAATGCCACTTTAGTAAACTCTGTTAAAGTAAATCAAAGCCTGTTAAGAGCTGGATGAAATATCTGTGTGGGGATAGGAAGGTCAGAGAAGGGGAAAAAAGCAGATTTAAGATTGGTTGTAATTAAAGGGCATCTATAGTGAAAAAAACACATTGCCCTTTTGCAGAGTTAAATTCATGTACTCTGTGCTGCCTTAATCCTATCTATGTCAGGGAATCTGTTTAACCATGGTGACATATCTCTGTGCAGCACTCCCCCCTTCCCCCTCCCCTCTGTTACCTCCTCCATGTCTCAACTCTGGCTAACCGACAAGCTTATCATGTGCAGTAGGAGTTAAAAGTTCAACATCCTGAAAAACACACCCACGCACAGTGGCCAATAGAAAGCAAGCTGTCCTGGAGACACGGAAGAAGGAGAACAGTACAGTTTACGATCTCTCACTTTGTGACCCATCATCAATCAGTGAAAGCTATGAAGAAGGGGGGTCAAGTGCAGCCTTATATCTACCATCAAAGCTACCCCTCTCCCCCTGCTAATGTTCTAATCTCTATGTTTATTACAGAGCAGGGAGGGGGGATCACGTCACAGGGATTTGATTGACAGTCCAAGTAGGAGTAGGAATGCAATCACGTATTCTTCTAACTGGTGTATCTCAGGACAGAGAGGGAATCTGAAAAAAGTGAAGACACTCTGGGGGTTGTGGGGAATTATAGAACACATGGAAAGAAAGAAAAAAAAGTTAATTTTCCCACTATAGATGCCCTTTAATCCTAATTACTGTGTGATTAGTTAAAAAAATGATTTGCCTCAGTTTACATGTCCTTTAAGGCAGCAAATGGTATTCAGTGTTTCTAGATTTGAACATGGTTACAGTACCTGTTAAAAAGGGCAGAAAGTTTTCATTCTTGATAAAGTTCCCATCAGAGTCAAGAAAATGTTGAGGATAGAACTCATCAGGTCTTTCAAAATGATCTTTGTCATTCAGGATGGGTGAGAGCATTGGAATCAGGCATGTTCCCTGCAAAGATATACACAGTAGGTATTTACTAATTTAGTTTATATTAAGATGTTTATTATATATTATTATAATTCTCTGTATAAAATATGCTAATCATGCAGCCCGGTCAAAAGGAATTTGCAGACAGTGTGAACGGGCAGGGTAAGGGGCGGACCAAGAACAGACATGGGAGGGGCTGAGGTGGATCAGGACTGGGTTGCATGGAATCGCCCGTCAAGTGACGACTGGGCTCCCCTGACCTTTATATAGTTCATTATGAAACTCACTAAAAATTCTTTGATTTTTCTTATTTAACCCAAAAGCCATTGACGGTATAGTAGATTGGGTTGGACATTGCTAAACTGTTCAATACAATACAGGACCTGTTCAATCTTCGTTGTTCTGTAGTGCTCAGGCACATTGTAGCATTCTAATATGACTTAG
Source organism: Hymenochirus boettgeri (assembly GCA_019447015.1). Classification (NCBI taxonomy): domain Eukaryota; kingdom Metazoa; phylum Chordata; class Amphibia; order Anura; family Pipidae; genus Hymenochirus; species Hymenochirus boettgeri. The sequence continues at coordinate 281,935,168 of CM033473.1, forward strand.
TGGAAGGCTTTTCATTCATGTGATCACAGTAATGTATACTAAAACCCCTTTGTTTATAAAGTATGCCAGTGTGCAGATAATATGATATTGTATGGGGCCCAGGAATGTGCATTGATTATCTTTTCTATGTTTGTATAAATGTTACCAGATCAGTAGCACTTCCGCTAAATGTAGTTGTAATTTACCCTAAGGAGTGCTTCCACAATCCTTCTATTGTATGTATTCTAATATCCTATACTTACAGTACCACATTGCTCTATTATGGAATGTTACTTAAAGGGGCACTATTTTCCCCATTAGACATAACACTAAGCAAAATTATTTTGTTGTATTTATAAAAAGGCACATTTTTGTAGCATTACATTTATCCATGGTGAAATCCATTGTTAACATTGCAAAAATCTAGCGTTAAGTTGAACAATGTTGCAGAATGAGTGTAATGAGTGTAGATGTGCGAAACCAGTGAATTTTGGTTCGTTTTCGGATTTTCATAAATTAAAAAAATGACCCATAGAAGTTACAGAGGGGAAAAAACGGAAGTTCCTGGGAAATGGTCAGGGAAATACGTACAATAATGGTCAGGGAAATACGTACAATAATGGTCAGGGAAATACGTACAAATCACCAAAACGTAAATAAAGACAAACTTCCTTTAGAGCTATTTTAGAATATCCGTGTTTATATTCGAGGCTACTTTCAGTAATGCTCGAAAGTAGCCTTGAATATGCGATAACCCTCGAAAGTAGCCTCGTTTTTTCGGTAACCCTCAAAAGTTCCACAATCCGAAAGTTCTGATTGGTTCCGAATGAATCTGAATGGTACTTTCAGATCCCACTTCTATTCTAAACACAACTAATAAGTGAGGTTTATGATGTTTAGGCAAACAAGTTTTGTGAGGTATTATAATTATAATTTATACTCACTTTTGGAAGGAAGCAGCCCTTAAATATCAGATCTCTTGTACAAACACAAGGCAGGTTAAGAAGTAAAACGTTGGCAAAGAGTTTCATGAATGGCAGCATTTGTATAGGGCAATAGTTTCCTATGTTCTGATTGGGGCTGGTGTGATCCAATCACCTTTTCAATCTCCTTTTGGACATTTGCTGTAATCATGTGAAACAGTAATGAAATGTTTGCATATTTCTTTCTGAAGCATCTGTTTTCTCCCAAATTATAGCTGGTTTTGACCACAAAAATGTAAGTTTGGTTTTAGCAACAAAACTTTATTAGCTTCATGACAAAATTTTAACTGCAGTTTTGCCTGCCAAATTTTGTCTTAGAAACTGGTCACTTTGTCACAAAATCATTTTCTCTGATCGAACTGTCAAAATGCTACAAACCTATTAATCTATTGCAGCACAAATTTTATTACAGTTTTACAGTTTTAGGCTATTAGTGTAGTTGGTAACTAAAGATGGGATTGCTTATTTCCATCTCCCTGTAATAATAGAACCCAGGCGATAGAGAGTTAAACTTACCTGCCGATGGTCCACTCGTGGCTTCTAAACAGCACATGGACCTCTGACTCGACCAGCTCCTATCTTCTGCTCATGTGAGCCACAAGCAGAGTGCCAGCAGGTAAGTTTAACCCTTTATGTTGTATTATTCATAGGTAGGTAGGAATAGGCGATCCCAGTTCCCTGTGAATAATAGATCACCTGGAAGCTATTTAGAATGTTCAGTTTAGTGTCCCTATAACAGCAGATGCACTGGAATAAGGTGCCTTTTGTATGCTATGGGTTTACGCTAATAATAAAATATATTCCTTAGCAATTAAGTGATTCTGATATATATATGTACAATGCCCATTGTATTGCGGTAGAAATTGTTTCAGTCCCAGCAGTGAATAAATTGGTTATGAGACTAGTCAAATTTTTATCATGAAAATATGAATCTTTATTATTCTTTTCCTGAAATGGGAACAAAACAAGATAAATGTGTTATTTAATATACAGTAAAACAAACCAGTTTTGTCATCATTATTCATTCTCTATAAAGCTTAACCAGCATACATGGAATATCTCAACTTAGATCACAGAATGTGTCTCCCAGAAACTTATTATGCAAAAAAACCAGCCTGAGGGCATTTACCAATAGCTGCACGCAATCATCTCCGGCTGATTTAATATTGTTCTTGTGGCTCGGGGTAAAGTTCCCATCTGGTCTTACCCAATGCCTGACTTTAACACCAGCCATTAGTTTGTGTTAAAAAGATAAGGAAGTGTCAGAAGCACAATATAAAATCACTTGTGGGGGGTCCGTGGGGGAACAAACCCACCCAGCACTCTTACAATTTCTTCCTTAAAGAGGAACTGTGGTGAATACACAAAGGGCATTCCAAGAAATTCCTATGTATCACCTTTAAAAGAATCCCTCAGCGAGGCTTCTACTTCCAGGTTCCATGGAATTTGGAGCTCTGCCTGATGCTAAATTCACTCCCCAGGTCTACTTATCTATTTAATGTCTAAAGACCACATTTTACAAGAAGCATTTTTTAGCTTGAGATAATCCTATCTGGCCCATTTTGTGATCTCAAATGGATTGCATAAAAGAACAGGCTATACGGTTCTTATATAGATTGGACATTTGTCTATAGACGAATGTCTAATCTGTCTAATGGCTAAAGGTGCCTGTACATTAGCGCCTAACTGATTACTGATCCTGTGACAATTCTGCAGGAACCTCCTTTCTGGATCTTCGTCGTGACCGACATATGATTACAAAGTAAATGGGACAAGGTGGGACTTTGCCATCGTTAATCGGTCGCAAAAAAGATCCAGAAAGGCGGTTCCTGAAGAATTGACTAAATGTCTTAGAATCGGTCAACAGGTAAGGCCTAATCTATGGACACCCTAAGTAGTGGTTCAAGTCTGGTTCATGCACATTGCTGGGACAGAGCATCATTATCTGCATTAAAAGCCCACCCCCAAACTTCTAAATAATGTTTAAAGCTAGCAGCAAGCCTGAAAATGAATGTTTTTCTCACCCTAAGTTGTTCATAGCTAGAGAAAAGGACACATAATGGTTGTAGGTCTGTAACTAGCTTCAGAAAATATAGACTGATGGCACAGCTTATAACACATGCCTGTCACAGAGACACAAAGATAGGACCATCTAAAAAGTGTAACTTTAGAAGCCTAAAACATAAAGGGGAACTGTGGTCTCCAAACAAGTTGATTTCAAATGAAAGGCCAGGTTCCTACATTTAAAGCCATCACCACCTCTCTATGTGCTGCTCAGCCCAAGATATATAGAAATCACTGATCAGAAAGTTAGGGGGTGAGTGGTTCTGATTTTGAGAGGTTCTGAATACTGTGCTGGTTACTGGATAGGTAGGATGTAAGGGTAGATTTATCATATATAGATATATAGATATCATATACTGTGCTGGTTACCAGACAGGTAGAATGTAAGGGTAGATTCATCATATATAGATATATAGATATCATATACTGTGCTGGTTACCAGATAGGTAGGATGTAAGGGTAGATTTATCATATATAGATACCATATACTGTGCTGATTACCAGATAGGTAGGATGTAAGGGTAGATTTATCATATATAGATATATAGATATATACTGTGCTGGTTACCAGATAGGTAGGATGTAAGGGTAGATTTATCATATATAGATATATAGATATCATATACTGTGCTGGTTACCAGATAGGTAGGATGTAAGTATAGATTTATCATATATAGATATATAGATACCATATACTGTGCTGGTTACCAGATAGGTAGGATGTAAGGCTAGATTTATCATATATAGATACCATTTACTGTGCTGCTTACCAGATAGGTAGGATGAAAGGCTAGATTTATCATATATAGATATATAGATATCATATACTGTGCTGGTTACCAGATAGGTAGGATGTAAGGATAGATTTATCATATATAGATACCATATACTGTGCTGGTTACCAGATAGGTAGGATGTAAGGCTAGATTTATCATATATAGATATATAGATATCATATACTGTGCTGGTTACCAGATAAGTAGGATGTAAGGCTAGATTTATCATATATAGATATATAGATACCATATACTGTGCTGGTTACCGGATAGGTAGGATGTAAGGCTAGATTTATCATATATAGATATGTAGATACCATATACTGTGCTGGTTACCGGATAGGTAGGATGTAAGGGTAGATTTATCATATATAGATACCATATACTGTGCTGGTTACCAGATAGGTAGGATGTAATGGTAGATTTATCATATATAGATATATAGATATCATATACTGTGCTGGCTACCAGATAGGTAGGATGTAAGGCTAGATTTATCATATATAGATATCATATACTGTGCTGGGTACCGGATAGGTAGGATGTAAGGGTAGATATATCATATACTGTGCTGTTTACCAGATAGGTAGGATGTAAGGCTAGATATATCATATATAGATATATAGATATCATATATTGTGCTGGTTACCAGATAGGTAGGATGTAAGGGTTGATTGATCATATATAGATATATAGATACCATATACTGTGCTGATACCAGATAGGTAGGATGTAAGGGTAGATTTATCATATATAGATATATAGATATCATATACTGTGCTGGTTACCAGATAGGTAGGATGTAAGGGTAGATTTATCATATATAGATATATAGATATCATATACTGTGCTGGTTACCAGATAGGTAGGATGTAAGGGTAGATTTATCATATATAGATATATAGATACCATATACTGTGCTGCTTACCAGATAGGTAGGATGTAAGGGTAGATTTATCATATATAGATACCATATATTGTGCTGGTTACCAGATAGGTAAAATGTAAGGCTAGATTTATCATATATAGAATTCCAGAGGATGGGAGCTACAAGAGAGAAAGGTTTAAGGTGAGAGGGAGCAGTACGAGTGGGGGGTCTGTACAGGAGCTGGTTCTGTGATGTGCGGAGGGTACTGGCAGGAACATATGGGGAGACTAGAGAGGAAATATAAGGAGGAGCAGCAGAGTGAAGGGATTTAAATTTTAAGAGAATAATTTTGTATGAAATGCGCTGTTTAGCAGGGAGCCATGTTGTTGTGCAGTACAGAGGAGATTTGGGATCCGGTTTATTAGAGAGCAAAACAATACGTGTGGCGGAGTTAATTATAGACTGAAGGGGAGAGAGGTGTGAAGCAGGAAGACCAGAAAGTAGTAGGTTGCAATAGTCCAGGCGCAATAGGATGAGAGCATGCATAAGCATAGAGGTGGTCGGGAGAGAAAGGAACCTGCTGATTTTGGCTATATTACAAAGGAAGAAACAGCAGGTTTTCACACATAGTTTATGTGGTTAGAAAATGAGAGAGAGGAGTCAATAATTACCCCTAGGCAGCGGGCCGATTGGATAGGGGAAATGGGGGTATTCTCAACAGAGATGGAGAAAGATGGGACAGGACCAGGTTAAGGTGGAAAAACGATCAGTTCAGTTTTACAAAGATTTAATTTGAGGTAGCATTAAGACATCCAGGAGGAGATGGCAAGGAGGCAGTCGGAGACACGTGATTGGATATCAGGAGTTAGCGTAGGGGTGGACAAATAGATTTGTGTATCTTCTGCATATAAACGATATTTGAAGCCAAAAGAGGTAATCACATCTCCCAAGGAAATAGTGTAGCGGGAGAACAATAAGGGTCCAAGAACAGACCCCTGCGGGACCCCCACACCAAGAGGAACCGGAGAAGAGGTATTGCTAGCATAAGATATAGAGTAAGTTCTGTCAGAGAGATAGGATAGAAACCAGGATGCCACTTCATTCCGAATGCCCAAAGAGTGAAGTATCCGCATAAGGAGGGAATGATCGTCTGTGTTGAAAGCAGAGGAGAGGTCAAGGAGGATAAGAATAGAAAAGTGACCATTTGCCTTTGCAACCTGCAGATTATTTATAACCTTACACAGAGCCGTCTCGGTGGAATGCACAGGACGGAATCCAGATTGCAAAGGATCCAATAGGTTATGAGCATGAAGGTAGTTAGTGATACGGGAGAAGACTAATCGTCCTAGCAGTTTAGAGGCTATCGGTAAGAGAGAGACTGGGCAGTAGTTGGCTAAACAAGAGGGGTCCAGCGAGGGATTTAGTATGGGCTTAACATGGGCATGCTTAAAGACAGAAGGGAAAATTCCAGATGTAAGGGAGGCGTTGAATATGTGGGTGAGTATAGGGGTAAGCACATGATTACAGTGCTTCAGTAATACAGAGGGCATGGGTTCAAGAGGGCAGGATGTGAACGGACATGATAGAAGAAGGCAAGGGACTTCTGAATGGGTCAAAGGAGCAAAAGATCCAAGAATAGCAGAGGGAGGCGAGGGCAACATAATCTGAGAGTCATCCCTAGGACCAGAGATCTGCACACAGATGGACTCCTCTTTATGCTTAAAGTAATGCGCAAAGTCCTGGGGAGAGTACAGAGAAAGGAGAGGGTCAGTGGGAGAGGGGCGCAGAAGGGAGTTGGAGAACAGGCGATGTGGGTTCGATTTGTTGTTATTTATGAGTTTCCGGTAAGTTCTGTTTTGCCAGCAGGTGCAGAGAGCCGAGATTTGCAGCATGAACTTGTAATGGAGAAAGTACAAGACTTTCTCCACGCACGTTCAGCAGCACGTGCGCACCTGCCTATAAAACGGGAAGTGGGGTTGAACCACAAACGAGGATTAGAGGTTCCTCGACTGCGGGAATGCAAGGGGGCAAAAGAGTCTATCGTGTTAGTCAGGATAGAATTATAGGAATTAGCAAGCGAGTCAGGGTCATCAACTGTCAAAAGGGAGGAGAGAGTAGAGGACAGGGATGAGATAGTGATCAGAAAGCGGGAAGGGGTTCGATTGAAAAGACGAGATAGAGAGGTTTTTAGTGAACACTAGGTCCAGGAAGTGCAGGGGATCTGGAGATGCTGCTACCATATCACACATAAAATGTAAATATCTTTAAAACTTTGTAAATTTCAGAAATACTCAGGAAAGCCATTCCTATCAATTTACCTAAAGTCATTTTGGACCACAGTTACCCTTTAAGATCCAGAGAAGCTAGAATCATCCTCCTACTGCAGTCTTGTTTGAAAGGTAGACAGAACTCTTTTCAATAAAAGGCATTTGTATGAAGATCACAGGATGAAAAATACCTCTAGTTGCTTTACAAGGAATGAATCAATAAGATTCCTGGGGTCATTTATGTCCAGATTAGATTTGTGCATCATAAATGTCTCTTTAATAAATGTCTGTAACTCATCGGCATATCGATGGATAATTTTTTGATTTCCAGGGAGCCAGCGTGTTATAGTTGGAAATGCATTGTAAATCTATTCAGGAAAAAAATAAAAGCATTAATTAACTATATTCTGTGCTTCTTGGACAAATTCATTATTTTAAAAAGGTCTGTCCAAAATGCATGGTATGGGTTTTGGGATTTGGATATTAATATACTAGTAATATCTAGTATTCATTATTTCAAAGAAATAACTACCATATAAAGCAGTGCAAATACACTATTTGTCCTGTTGTAAATAAAGATGGCTGAACTTCCTAAAGTTAGGTTCATTTCTGAACTATAGCTCAGTTCTATAGTTTGGAAACTAACCCTTTAAAGTCAATGGGGAAAAATAGTTTAAAAATTTCTAGTTAATTACAAATAAAATAGCAATACTTACTGTAAATGACTCTGACACCTTGGAAATGGTCTGAAGAACATGTCCCTATCACCAAAACTTGTCTCTGCATACTAAATTTGAGGGTTATCACCAATTCGAGGGTTACCGAACAAATACATTCTAAGGGATACCGAAAACCGAATGATACATTTGAAGGTTACTGAAATTGAAAGATACATTTGAGGGCTACCGAACGATACATTTGAGGGTTATAGCCAAAATGGAACATTCGAGTGATATCGGCAAAATGTAACGTTCATTGTTTATTGTCAAAACGGAACATTCGAGGGTTACCACTGAAACGGAACATTTCGAGGGTTACCACTGAAACGGAACATTTCGAGGGATATTGCGGAAACGCCGCATTCGAGGGTTATCTGTGAAACAGTAAATTTGAGGTATAATGCAGAATCAGAACATTCGAGGGATATCGCCAAAGTACAACATTGGAGGGTTATTACCAAAACGGTACGTCGCATTTGAGGGTTATGGTCGGAACGGTACATTCTAGGATTATGGCCAAAATTGAGGGTTAGCGAGCCGTATGCAAATTAGATAATCATCGAAATATGTCCGCGAGCTTGGAAAACCCGAACTAGTTTGGGAGGTTCTAAAAGTCAGAGTTTATCCGAACTTTGAAAGTTTGGGTTGAACTCGGGTTCAGGTTTGTTTTTAGTCCATCTCTAGTGGTAAAAGAGAATTCTAGAAATAGCCAAACCAACAGCACAGGGAAAGATGCAATAAACCCTATTTATAAAAGATCAACAATTCTATGTCAAAAAATGTTGCTTACCAGGACTGACGGGCTGCCCAAAAGCCTTGAAATGTCTTTAATTAATCTGACAAGTCTCAGAAACTTTGGATCCTGATTATCAAAACGATGGCCGACTATTATAGACACAATGATATTTGCCACAGCAGAACTAATTACAGTGGTGTTCCTAAGTGCATTCCCTAAAATAAAATAAAGAAATAAAAATGATTGTAAAATAACACTAACATATAAATCGATTCTTTAGTGATTCTGTACTCATTACTATTCACTATAATAAATAAAAAAGTCAGATGTGCGTGCGCTATAGCATAGTAGAAGCCAGAAGCAACGGGAAACAGGTGTCTCATTAGTGGATTGTGCTCGCCGCTAAGTTTTCATGCTGCGTTCCCGGCTCCTGTTACATTAGATGAAGAACGGGAGGTAAGACATCGCTCTTTTACCTCCCAATCTTTAATTAATGAGCAAATGGGTAGGTTTATTTTTTGACTGAAAACAGGATCCACTGAAGCACACCAATCCACACAGGTGCAATCCACACAGCCCTCCACCCTTAGGGCAATACAATATATACAGACAAATGGAGGAGCACACTACTTCACACAATTTGTGATATTTATTGACCAAAAGACATACAATGTTTTGGGGGATATAAGGTCCCCTTACTCAGGTATAACTCGTTTTTTGAGTGAACCTATCCTTTAACAGTAATAGACTGTTAAAAGGGTAATCTGATTGGTTGTTGCAAATTAACAGCACAGGCAAATTATTTTAATTGAGACATGATAACCTTATACAAATATATTAATGGGCCATACAATAAACTCTCTGGTGCATTGTTCACTAATAGGTCATATCAGAGGACACGTGGACATCCTTTAAGGATGGAAGAAAAGAAGTTTCATCTTCAGTTTAGGAAAGGTTTCTTTACAGTGAGAACGGTGAAACTGTGGAACTGTCTTCCAGCAGATGTGGTAATGGCAAGTTCATTAAATAGCTTTAAAAAAGGCCTGGATGAGTTTCTAAAGCTAAAAAATATTGAGAATTACTGGTATTAATGAATATAGATCTGGTTGATCCCTGATGAGTTGCTGGGAGTATTAGTGCGAGATGAATCAATAAGCTTTGTATAAAAACATAAACAGAGACGACCTTTAAAAGATTTAAACATTTCCACCAAATAATCACTTTCTTCTTTAATTTTGTCTTCTATTAAATACTGTTATTTGGGTCCCCTTCTTCAATTATTGATGGTCATGCGTAATATAAGGGGGACATGCAATAAATTTCCTTATTACAACTTACCTTGCTTGTTCCACGATGAAGTAACCCCTTTGCGACCATTATTACATGGGAATGCAAGTGGTAAGTTGTGGCATTTTGCACAGCATTAAACCCATAATTCAAAAACCTTTTTTGTGCAAAAAACTAGTGGAAACATCATTGCTAAATTATTGAATCTCTTGCTCTGCACTAATTCCAAAAATCTTTGGAAATTGCTCGGACAATGCAAAATGAGTAGAAAATCCATGCTAACCCCATAAACACTGATGGCAAACTGCGGCTCTCCAGATGTTTGAAAACTACAACTCCCAGAATTCCTATGCTCCCCTCTGTAGTTGAGGAATGCTGGGAGTTGTAGTTTTCAAACATCTGGAGTGCCGCAGTTTGAGGATCACCGCCATAGTACATTGGGTACCATGGGTTTAGCACTCAGCGTTATAAAAAATAATGATATTTTCCACTGAGCTTTCGAATTATCTCCAGCTTTTTGATGGTATAAAAGGGAACCCAACAACATAAAAACCGAGAAATACACTGCTCCATTCTTTAGCATAAGGCTTTAGTTGTAAAACACAAAACCAGCACAATAATCATTGCCTAATTGCATTGCTTGCACTGCTATTTCCAAAAGTCAAAATATAATGATAATCACTTCTCTGCTCTCTTATGGCAACTTTCCCTTTAATTTCACAATAACAAGATGATCTGATTTTTTTTATAATATATATTCAACACACTTTAAACATCACTAGTCTCGCAGTGTTCGGCTGAACTTTATGAGTTTGGACGATCTCAAACTATCCGTACACTATCTGAACTAGTTCTGGTTTTCTGAACTTGCTGACCTATTTTCGATAAATATAAAATTCTTGAATCGGTAACCCTTGAATGTAACATTGGAATTCTGTAACCTTTGAATATATCCTTCAATTTCGGTAACCCTTGAATGTATCATTCAGTAACCCTCGAAAGTAGTGCTCAATTTCATTAGCCCTCAAATTTAGCAGTTGATTTCAGTAACCCTCGAATGTTGTGGTCAATTTCGGTAACCCTCGAATGTATCATTCAGTAACCTTCAAATGTAGCAGTCGATTTTGGTAACCCTCAAATGTATTGTTCTGTAACCCTCAAAAGTATAGAATGGTAACCCTCAATTTGACCATGACCCTCAAATGTATTGTTCGGTAACCCTCAAATGTATCGTTTGGTAACCCTCTAATGTATCGTTTGGTAACCCTCTAATGTATAATTCGGTAACCCTCTAATGTATCATTCAGTAACCCTCTAACGTATCGTTCAGTAACCCTCTAATGTATCGTTGGGTAACCCTTGAATTGGCCATAACCCTCGAATGTAACGTGCGTAAACCCGACAATTGCCTGATTGTGGGGTTAAGAAGTGTTTAAAAGTGTTTTGGTGATATGTTCATGTTCCCCTGACTATTTCCCGGGTGCCTCAGCCATTTACAGTAAGTTACCATTGTTATTTTAACTGTATTATCTGAAATGTTCTATTTCCTCCCATTGACTTTAATGGGTTAGTTCAGAACTTCCGAACTTCAGTAAAAGAACTGAACTTCAGGAAGTTCAGCTTTCTCTAGTTGTTACAAAACTGAAATAAAATGGTTTTAAGTCAGTCATAGGCATGTGGAAATGTCCCCCTTTTTAATGTGCCAGCAGGAAAGTTGACCCATTATTTGATTGCATTACAAAATGAATGGCCTGTTTGCTTAGTGGATTTCTCACTGGCTTTTTGATCACATGTTTGAATGGACCTTAATTAATTACCGGGATATTCAGGGGGGGAAATGCAATCTATACTTGGGCATCATTGAATTATGGTATTGAAACATTGATGGTATCAGACTACCATAATGAATAGACAGTCAGTATGATTTACAATCAGCTCTATGTCACACTTGCTTTAGTTATTAAGAAAATAGTTCACTAACCTTTAGAATCTATTAGACCGATACTTCAACAACGTGTCTAACTTCCGGGATTGTGAAATTGTGAATCTTGTTGAACTCCACTGAGCTTATTACGTTTGCCTGACAAGGTTTCCTATTATGAACACACAGTCCCTCCCTCTACTAATTCCATTGGTTTGATAGATGTCATTAAAGGGAAAGTAACACCAAAAAATTGACAAATATCAGTATGTTTTCGATATAGCGTACATCGAAGCACATCATTCTCTGTGTGCTATTTATCTGCAGACACCAATACCAATAAGATGTAATAATAAGTACCAGATGTTTCTGAATTACATTAGTAACAGTAGAAACCAGTAACAAGGTAACCTTTAAGGTGGTTGAGGAAGGTGAGTAGAATAGGGGAACATAAAAATTGTGGCTTGCTCAAGAACAACAACAATTGTATTAGGTTTAGAAAAAGGTTGTGGTGTTTAACAAATCAGATTAAATATATGTTAGCAAATAAATTCCGATGTAAAACATCTCACACAGAATAGACTTCAACATCAAAGAGTAGAAAGGGAGCACCACACAGCAATCAACACTGCAATAACTTTAATGGCGACATGTTTCGGACCACACAGGGTCCTTTCTCAAGCAGAATAGACTTGTTCACATTATAGATTAAATATTGGGTGATATAGCACAATGTCTCAAACTTTGACATAGGGGCCAGACCCCAACAGACCCAGGAGACCTGGTTGTCTAACGGCAAACAGAGATGTTATAAATTTGTGGGTTGTTAAGCATGCAGGTCCAGGCTAATGGTGCCTGACTTTCCTCACCCCAGAGCGAACGCAGGATAGTAATTAAAGGCAGGTTCTCTTCTCTAAATACCATTATGATTTATCACATGCCCCTGTGGATACTACTATGTAGGTAAAACTACCTGAGAGATTGGCTAATCATATAATGTATCTTGGGAAGATTGTGCTGTACCTGTATTTTCCTATTGTATCTGATGGATTGTGCATTTTGATGGAATGATGATTGCCACAAATGGTTAATATTTTTTAATGTAGAGGTTCCCTGAAATAGGAAAATTTTATAAAGGGTTAGGCAAGGGTCCAAAATAACACTGCTATTGGGCTATGAATCCCTTGTAAATATGCAGATGGGATACACCGGGTCAGAGGGCGACTATGATTAGATGACTGAATAAATATGTTATGACTGATTATATACTGTACTGTAAATTATATGTTATTTGTTCCTTATATTTATTCCCATGTACTAGATGGACAAATAGGAGATTCTATCATACGTTTAACATTCTAATACTCTGAATGTTCACTTTCAGATTATAATTCTTATAGGGTTATTCAATAAAAGCTCTAATCGTTTAAAATGGTGCTAATTTTGCCCCAACCAATCAGATGTTAGCTTTCAAATGCTAAATAAGATCTGATTGGTTGGGGCAAATTTAGCACCATTTTAAACGATAAGAACTTTTATTGAATAACCCTGATAGTTCCTTAGGGACAGTAAATCCTTTATCTGCATTTGCAAACTGTATACAATTGATAAATTGATGGTGGCCCTAGATCCATAGATACATATTGTCTGATACCGGATATTGGATAATTATCGCTCTGTGTATAGTGCCCACTGACATAATTGTTATCATGGTGGGCAGAAATTTTGATAATATTGATCCATCTATGGCCACCACTAGACTAATTAAATACACCTGAAATGAAGCTGCGGAGATTGCATGAGAACACATCACAAAAGAAAAACAGGGAGATAAATGTTCTTATGGTTAAAAATTATGTTAATTTTGCCTCAACCAATTCAGATGTTATTTACCATTCGAAAGCTAACATCTGATTGGTTGGGGCAAAATTAGCACCACTTTTTAACTATAAGAACTTTTATTACATCTCCCTGAAACTCCTTTAGAGGGGTCAGTTGGGCCATCAGGATGGTTATAAAGTTGTCTAGAATTGAACATACAATCTATCTGCCCTGTATTTATTTTAACACCGTTCTTCTATGTTTAAAATCAAATTACTTAGTTGTACCCTTTTTGTTAATGGATGGTGGAAAAAGTAGTTTAGGCAACAAGCGACACAGAGGACAATTTGAAGGGGAAAAAGGGTTGTAGCATATTCATTTTCTGTTTTGCCTAAGTCAGTTACCACCTAGGGAATCATCGGGCTATTGGGCATGTGTGATAACTAGTGGGTAGGGAGGGGTATCAAAAAATGCAGACTCCATGGGTCAACTTTAAAACCATGAATCAGTACAGTATCAGTACAGTAAGCACTATACACCATGCATTTCATTTCACTTTAGTTCCCTTTTAATGTATATTATTGACAATGACAAGCCACTTTCCCTGAAATTATAAAGTTTCTAAATATCAGTCATTTATGTAATAAGTGTTTTTACAATGAATATGATAATCTAGATTTGAGTACGAGGCATAGCACACATTTTATGGTATGGAGGAATACTGGTGAACCCAATGCCAGAAGGGAGATCAAAATTGGTCCCTGGGGGAGCCCGCAAAGTAAAGTTCTGTAAAAGTCTTGTAAAGAACAGAAAGATTTCCATTTTAGCCAGATTCTCCCCAACACAGCTTCTTCTCCCTAAAAATAATAATAAAAAGAGTAAATAGGATGAACCAGGTAGTAATATCACTTACACCTAGATTTAGCACCAGGTTCTACTAGTGTTAGACACAGCTAACAATATTATTTGCAAATGTCCTTGTTGTAAACATCAATAGTCATTTTTTTTTTTTTACAGGGAAAACACATAAATGTACAGTATTATTAAATATCTTTGGTATTATGTTATAGAGATGGCGAAACTGATGAGTTTCGTCCCGTTTTCGGATTTTCGAAATTTCGAGAAAATTCATAGAAGTCTATAGGAGAAAAAAATTCGAAAGTTTCTATCAATTGTAAGGAATAAATAGTAATAGTAGGTTACTGTAAATAACACAGGGACCTGGGGAATGGTCTGGGGAACCCGTAAATATAAGTAAAATTCATTTAAAATATCTTTCCTCACAATCGGGCTGTTTTCATGGGGTATTTTCGAGGGTTACCGAAATCGAACATTACTTTCGAGAGTTACCGATATCACAAATACGCGGGTTACTGAAATCAGATTGTACATTCGAGGGTTGGCGAAAGCGGCACAAACATTCGAGGGTTACCGAAATCGATCGCTACTTTTCGAGGGTTGATGGACTTACGATTACGAGGGTTACCTGGATTCGTACAATTATCGAGGGTTACCGAAATTGATCCCCACTTACGATACAACTTTTCGATATTTACCGAAATCGATCCATGCTTTCGAGGGTTACCGAATTCGATAGCTACTTTCGCGGGTTACGGTCGCTGTACATTCGGATATTACCGATATCGACGTGCGGTTTCGCTGATTACCGAAAGCGGCCATTCTGCTTCCGCGGATTACCGAAAGCGGCCGATCTGCTTTCGGAATCTACTTCCTGGCAGCTTGTTCCTGTTTGCCCCACTATATAAGAATCTGCATCACAACCTCACTTTCAGCCAGGATGCCTAGTATGGAGTGGCAGCGGTATATGGTGGCCTACCTGGCCAAAAAAAATTATGACGGGATGTCGGCTGGCACCCCACATATAAAGTTGCGCAAATTACGCATCATGTGCAGTTTGCAGCGGAAGCTGCAAACTAAATACAACATCAGCCAGACCATCTTCCAGCTGCAGAGGAGATGGTCTGACTTGAAGAGGCAGCGGTCCAGCTATGTGACTGACATAGCCAACAGAGCGGAAGGCAAGTATCACAGTTTTAGACATTTTTTTCTGCTTTGATTGTTATATAAAATGTTTATATAAAATATTATCTCATTTATTTGTACTTTTTTGAACATCACATAAATAATTGTCAGAGAAACTTTTTGTTATTTTAAGAGTTTATTGCATGTCAGCCATTAGCTATAAATGTTAGTTAGGGCTAGGCCACACTTGCGCGTTTTTCGCGCGTTTGCGCACGCGCTTCGCGTTCGCACCCACGATTTTTGCTAAAATGGAAATCGCGGGAGTGCGAAAATTCCAGCGATTTCCGATGCGCATGCGATTGCGCGTCCGTTCGCGTTTTGGTAACGCATGCGTTCACCATTTTTGGTGCGTTAACGCATGCATTTCCATAATGCAAAAAGGCGAAAACGCATGCGCAAAACGCGAACGCAAAACGTGCGATAACGCTCGCGATTTGGTGCGTGATTCCTGTGCGTTGCAGTGTGGCCTCACCCTAAATATTAATTATTGTTAATGAATAAACTGGTGGGGCATTAAAAAGCCCAGCAAAGCTGTCGTCACCGTCATATTAATTGATTTTTTTTATATAATCTTACAGAAGAGGAAGATACAGAGACTAAAGGGTCCACACCACCCACTCCTCCTCCTCCTTCGCCTCCTCCTCCTCCTTCGCCTCCTCCTCCTCCTTCGCCTCCTCAGCCTCCGGCACCACCACAAGGCAAGTATCAGTTTTAGCATTTTTTTTTCGACCTTGAGGCTGAGGCCACACTGCAACGCATTGAAGCGTGCTCGCAATTCCCGTGCATTGTCTCGCATTTGCACACGCAATTTCAATATTAATGCAAGCAATTGTGCAAAAAAAAATGGTGATCGCATGTGTTACCAAAATGGACAGGCATGTGCAATCGCACGTGCTTCGGAAATCACAAGAATTTGGGCATTCCGTGATTTCCATGGTATTTAAAATCGTGAGTGAAATTGAGTGCGTAAACACATAAAAAACGAGTTAGTGTGGCCTACCCTGATTGTTATATAAAGTGTTAAAAAGCATTAAAAGTGCGGCAAAGCTGTTTCTACCGTCATATTAATATATATTTTATTTTTTATATAATCTTACAGAAATGGAAGCACAGGAGCCCGGCCTATCCCCTGCTTCGCCACCAGCACCAACACCATCCATGGTGCATGATGATGGCCGTATGGCCCGTATGGAGAGGGCCATACAGTGTACGGCACGCAACATCCGGAGGCTGCAGCGGGATGTTGCTTATATTAAAAGAAACTTTTTTTGTAAATAGTTTTTTTATATATACATACACACACACACACACACACATATATATATATATATTCTTTATCTTTATTCTACCTTTAAAATGTTGTCTTTATAATATACTGCACACATAATTATACCATCCCAGGCACACTGTACTACAGGAGCTGCACCGCTTTAGTTAGTTAGTCAAAACATGTGACACCACAAGGGTGTAAACATTTGGCATGGGACAGGCAGGATTGACCCACAGGTACAAACATTAGCCACAGAGTAGCTGGTGCAGCTGTATACAATGGTCAAAACAGGTGACACCACAAGGGTGTAAACATTTGGCATGGACCAGGCAGGGTTGACCCACAGGTATAAACATTAGCCACAGAGTAGCTGGCGCAGCTGTACACAATGGTCAAAACAGGTGACACCACAAGGGTGTAAACATTTGGCATGGGCCAGGCAGGATTGACCCACAGGTAGAAACATTAGCCACAGAGTAGCTGGTGCAGCTGTACACAATGGTCAAAACAGGTGAAACCACAAGGTGTAAACATTTGGCATGGGCCAGGCAGGGTTGACCCACAGGTATAAACATTAGCCACAGAGCAGCTGGTGCAGCTGTACACAATGGTCAAAACAGGTGACGCCACAAGGGTGTAAACATTTGGCATGGGCCAGGCAGGATTGACCCACAGGTATAAACATTAGCCACAGAGTAGCTGGTGCAGCTGTACACAATGGTCAAAACAGGTGACACCACCAGGGTGTAAACATTTGGCATGGACCAGGCAGGATTGACCCACAGGTAGAAACATTAGCCACAGAGTAGCTGGTGCAGCTGTATAACTTGGTCAGATCAGGTGACAACACAAGGTGTAAATTATCAGCCATGATAATAGAGTCACACATAACTGACCCTACACTGGAAAAATTAGCCGTTACACAGCTTAAATGAGGTAGAGCGAGGTAGGACCATACATGACCCTACCAAATAGAAAAATTAGCCACTTGCCAGCGGAGCTGGCATTAGCTAGGCCTCAAGGTGATCATTGAGGCAGTGGGAAGGAGCAGTATGGGTAGCAAGGGGCAACAGGCCTTCAGTCACAGACATCAGCAACAGGGATGCTGTACTGAGATGTGATCCATGCCTCATTCATCTTAATGAATGTCAGACGGTCCACATTCTCAGTAGAGAGACGAGTCCTCCTCTCCGTAACAACACCCCCTGCTGCACTGAAGGTCCTCTCCGAAAGGACACTTGATGCCGGGCAGGACAGGACCTCAATGGCATGCTGTGCCAACTCCGGACAGATATCAAGCCTCGCCACCCAATAGTCCAGTGGATCCTCAGTCTCTGATGAGTCTACACCGGCCCTGGATCCGATGTAGTCAGTGACCTGGCGACTGAGGTATTGCCTGTTGGAGCTGCCAGTAGATGGTCCTGGAAGCTGGGCTGGAATAATAGTCGAAGTTGGCCACGAGACCACCTCCAGTACTGCTCTTCCTCTCCTGCACAGGGGGGCGTGTGCCCTGTGCATCCACAACATCAGGTGCTGTTGGCCTGCTAGCACTTGGGAAGGCAAAACAGAGGTGACGCAACAGCAACGCCTCATAGTTCTGCATTCTCCCTTCCCTGTGAGATGCTGGGATGAACTCAGACATTTTACCCTTGTAGCGGGGATCTACAAGTGTGGCCACCCAGTAATGCTCCATCTCCTTGATGGCCTTAATCCGTGGGTCCTTGCGCAGGCATTGCAACATAAAGGAGCATATCTGACGCAAATTGCCTGCCTCAGAGGACCCCATGTCCTCTGTGTCACTGAGGACTACAGTGTCGGATTCAACCTCTCCCCAACCACGGATGACATGTGGTACTTGGGAGGGTGGAAGTGTACCCCTAGAAAAACACCCCATTTCCACTGGTTCCAGGTCAACAAAATCCTCCTCCTCCTCATCAGACGGCTGCTCTGTACCGTGATCCCTGGGCTCAGAAAGAGCCACGGTATCGTCATCCTCCTCGTCACGTAGCTGCTGCTCTGCGGCTAGTGCCCTGTCAAGGATGCCGCGTAGCATGTGCTCGAGGAGGAACACCAGAGGGATGGTATCCAAGATGGTGGCATCATCACGGCTTACCATCCTGGTGGCCTCCTCAAAAGGCGCAAGCACACGACAAGCATCCCTAAGCAGCCGCCACTGCCTGGGTAACAGGAAAACCAGGTCCCCAGAGCCTGAACTTGTACTGTAATGGTACAAATAGTCCATGATGGCTCGCCTTTGCTGGAGCAGCCTCAGCATCATCATGAGACTTGAGTTCCAGCGGGTGGGGGTGTCGCATATCAATCGGTTCTGCGGCAGCTGGTGCTGCTGCTGGAACTCTGACAGAAGAGCTGTGGCAGTGTATGACCATCTGAAGTGGCTCGACACCCTCCTAGCATGCCTCAGTACATCCTGCAGGCCAGGGTACTTGCTAAGGAACCGCTGGACAACCAGGTTGAGAACATGGGCTAGGCAAGGAGCGTGTGTGACTTTGCCCAAGAGAAGGGCAGAGATGATATTAGTGGCATTGTCACACACGACCTTGCCTACTGAGAGGTGGCGGGGGGTCAGCCACTTCTCAGCTTGCCCTTGCAGTGTTGCCAGCAACTCTGGCCCAGTGTGGCTCCTATCACCAAGGCACAGAAGCTGCAAAACTGCATGGCACCTTCTCACCTGGCAGGAAGAATAGGCTCTAGGGGGGCACAGGCCTCTCTGAGAGGAGGACTTACCAGATGAGGAGGAAGTGGTGGAGACTGGCATATCACCAATACGTGGTGGTACCACCATCTCCCCACTTGTGCCCCGTGCTGCGTCTCTGCCAGCTAGCAGCGTGACCCACTGGGCAGTAAAAGACAGATACTGCCCCTGACCATACTTGCTGGACCACGAGTCCGTAGTAAGGTGGACACGCTTGCCCACACTGTGGTCCAGCGAAGCAGCTATATTGCCCTGCAGGTGTTCGTGCAGGGCTGGTACTGCCTTCTTGGCAAAATAATTATGGCCAGGGACTTGCCACTGTGGTGTGCCAATAGCCACAAACTCTCTGAACGCTGCACTGTCTACCAGGCTGAATGGTAGCAGCTGCACCGCCAGAAGTTTTGCTAAGCTGGCAGTGAGACGCTGTGCTTGGGGGTGACTGGGGGATAGCTTCTATCTTCGCTCCAATAACTAGGGAAGAGAGACCTGCCTTTTAGTGGACGAACCAGCAGCTGTGTCAAGGCGCCTCTTAACACCGCTTGCTGGGGCCAAACGCTGTCTCTCCTCCCTAACTTCCACTGGTGAAGCATCTGATGAAGCTGGAGGGGGAGGAGTGGTGGCTCCTTGGGCATGAGGAAGGGAACGTGCAGGTGCCTGTACATTCTTTGTATGTTGCTCCCACCGAGCTCTGTGGTGCAGCACCATATGCTTCCTCATAGATGTCGTGCCCAAGTTAGAGGTGGTCTTCCCACGGCTAACACGTTGCAGGCACAGACTGCACACTGCAACCGTGGCATCACCTGGAGCCAAGGTGAAAAATCCCCACACTGCTGAGCCCCCACACTGCTGAGCCACTGGCCCGCCTTGGAGCAGAGGTCACCTGCTGTTGTGGAGCACTGGCACCAGATGCTAATGGTGTCCTGCCTCCACGCGCAGTACTAGGTGCGCTGCTGCCTCTGCCCCTGACCCCAGTCCTGCCTCTGGGTACAGGCTCGTGCTCTGAGCCCTCCCTCAGACACACTCTCCTGCTCCTCCTCTCCCACTTGTGGCACCCATGAATGGTCCGTGACATCATCATCAACGATCACCTCCTCATCACTGGAGGCTTTGTCACTAAAATGAGCAGCTTCAGCTGGAACCTCCCCCCCTATATTAGTTCCCTGGCTGCTATCTCTGGACTGCTGCATGATAAGCTCAGCCTCCTGCCCCCCTGTGCACTGAACACTTTCTTCCTCTGCCACAGGCATCAGGAAGGACTGTGCGTCAGTGCAAAGCTCCTCCTCGACCACACTAGTGCCACACATGGTGTGGGAAAACATTTCCTGTGACTCCTCCTCCGGATCCCTGAAGGTTTGGACCATGTGGTCAATAAACTCCTGATAGACAGGATCAGGGTCCATGCCCATAGTAGGAGCCACAGGGGAGGAAGGGGCAGGCACATTATCAGTGGTGGCAGCTCGGCTGTTCTGTGCCTGTGAGGAGGTGGAAGGGGAAGGCTGAGTAATCCAGTCGACTACCTGCCTTCCTTGATCATGATTGATAGCCCTAGCCCGGCTACCCCAGAACATATCGGGCAATGTTGCCCTGCCCTGTGAAGGGCCAGGTGGCTCCTGCCCAGCAACAGCAGACTGCATGGGCCCACCTCTGCCTCTAACATCACGTGCAGAGGCACTTCTTCCTCTTCCTCTGCCTCGTCCTCTTGCCCTGCCTGGCATTTTGCTCTCCCTATATATCTGTGTGTATATATATATATATATATATATATATATATATCTGTATATATATATATATATACTGTACACACTAATACAGACAGAGAGAAATAAAACACACCTAGCCCTCTAAAAGACTTACAGAAAATTGTCCAAAGGACAAAAGGATGTTCCTGTAAAGGACAACTAAAGCCACACAAACAACACTAAACCAGAAGGCAGAACACCTT
This sequence comes from Hymenochirus boettgeri, assembly GCA_019447015.1. Classification (NCBI taxonomy): domain Eukaryota; kingdom Metazoa; phylum Chordata; class Amphibia; order Anura; family Pipidae; genus Hymenochirus; species Hymenochirus boettgeri. The sequence continues at coordinate 281,956,557 of CM033473.1, forward strand.
GATATAAAACTAATAATCTGTGTCTTACTTCTCATTTATACTGGCGCTGAGAAATTTACCTAAATACATATGGTTTGTGCTTTATTTCTCAGCATTCTAGTATCACACAGTTAGGTCAACGAACATTATGTTCTGCACATGCTCAGTCCTTAGCTACGGCAGAAACTTTTACAGTTGGTCACACCCATTAATAATCTCTAGCCAATCCTTTTACAGGACAGATAAAGCAAGGAAGCATGTGACTGAGGTCAGGGGGTGTGGTCTGACACTGCACCTACACACAGATACTTCATCCAGTTCTTAATATGCTACATTTAATACAATTTACTGAAGTGGGATTTTATAGTTTATTGGTGTTTTTAGGGGGGTTGTTTTCAGATTCTGGAGTATAAAAATTGGGTTTAGTTTCCTTAAAAGGACTTTTGGTTTCACAGTAGTCCTTAGAGGACTTTTGGTTCACAGTAGTCCTTAAAAGGACTTTGGTTTTATAATGTGTGAACAGGGGGGGATAACAGCAAGTATTACCCACCACACTGAAATCCACACAATCAAAGCTCAAGTTCGCTCAAAAAACGAAAAAAATCTCTCCAAACTCCAACACTATCAGCTCTCCCAACTAAACTCCCAACACACTGACAAAATGGTGTCTGAAAGGTAGCCTTTTATACCCAGGGGGTTGGCACTACTGTGGTTGGTGAATTTAGGTCAAGTGGCAGAGTCATTTCCATAAATTCGATGATTATTGCGTTTTCAATTTCATTTTCGATAATCATCTACTTTCGATATCATCTACTTTCGATTTCGATAATTATCGAATTTACGATAAAAAATCGAAAACTCAGAAAATTCGAGTTTCGAAAATCCGGGAGTTCCGAAAGTTTCGTCGGGACTCGAAACCGCCGGATTCGAAGCGAAACTGGGTTTTATTAGAACCCAAAGTACATCTCTATTCTGTTAGATCAACTGAACTGAAGTTTAGTTCTTGAGTTATCAACTAGATTCGAATGACTTGTACAGTACACGAACAATGAATTAAGAAAGCCAGTTGTATGACTAGTGAAACGTCATCAAGAACTAAACTACCAGTCCAGTGATCCAACTGAATACATAAATACTACAAAATAATCTTTATAGGTTTTAACTAGTTACTAAACTCTCCCATTACCATTCATGTATAGAATGCAATATATGGTTCAAATACTTTGCAATGCGCCTGAAAGAAGACCAATCTTGTTCTTTCTATTTCTTCTTCTTCCTTTTAATTCTTCAGTTTTTTGGACTTATCTCTTCCCAAAGTTTTTGAGCTAGAGACACAGAATTTTTACAGATGTTTGAGATACATAGGAGAAGTGTGCTGTTACCTAGTTAAGGAATCTGTGTAACTAAATACCACAGATATATGGTACCATACTATATATAGATATACTGTGAATGAGAACCTTCTTATTAAACAACATGCAAACATCTTATTAAATGTGAGTTCCCTTTAAAAGTACCTGTTGAAAAGGGTAGAAAGTTTTCATTCCTGATGAAGTTCCCTTCAGAATCAAGAAAATGTTGAGGATAGAACTCATCAGGTCTTTGGAAACGATCTTTGTCATTCAGGATGGGTGAGAGCATGGGATCACTGGAGTTCCCTGCAAAAATAGTTTTTTGTTGAAAAAGATCAAAACATTATGTTACAGAATTGTCAATACTGAATTGTAATCCAATTTGAGACTGAAAAGTAAAACCTTTTCTATAGTCCCAATGTTCAATTATTTCTCCATTTTAACTCAAAAGATTTCAATCGAATCATCTGAAAATATGGGGAAAGTTAGTTATGTACATGCAATATCGGGCAATTTATTGAACAGAGACTGACTAAACTGTTGGAATTTTTCCGACAATACCATGGCTGCCTAAGCCTCTCAATAAATACTATGATCCTCACCAGAAGATCAGGTCACACATTGCTTGTGTTGCTATTACTGTGCAATCTTGTGTTCTGTAGCGCTCAGACACATGGCAGCATTTTTAATCCTATACTTAATGTAACAGCCTATGGGTTGAAAAAATGAAAAACAATCAGGGAGATGATATTTAAAAATAAGAGTGTAAACCCACACAACATGTAATTTAGGGGTACCGTGGGTTTTAAACTTATTGTAGGGGCTGCCACTTCCAAAATGAATATCTCTAAAGTTTTGAGCTACTTAATGGGGTATTGCAAGGGGCCGTAAGGGAGTGGCATTGTGGGATTGTGGAAAGGTAAAAGGCACCGTTTTGTGCTATTGAATCTCCCCATTCATTCTAAAATTTATTTCACTTGGAGTTTTTTTTTTTTAGGATTCTTTTTTTTTTTAAATGAAGGTAATAATTAAACTTAATTTAAAGTGACATTGTGTAGATGGCCTTAATATAATTCTAGAATTTATTTTTAATTTACCATACACGGGAATTCTAAAGGTTTACCATAAGGAGTAAACACTCAATAGTTTTTCAGTGTTTCAATACAGTGTATACAGGTTTGAAAATCTACACTTGACTCATTGCTTTGTCTGTTGTTTCTGGGATTTTGGCCGGTGCAGTGGTTACAAATTAGTGTCTAAAATAGAAACTGTACTAAATAGAAAAAAATAAAATCTTTTATGGTGTCCATAATTATGGGTGCAGACAAACAAGCGTTGTGAGGTATTATAGCTTTTACTCACTTTTGGAAGAACGTAACCTTTAAATTTCACATCTCTTGTAGTAGAATGTGGGACATTAAGTGGAAAAATGTTGGCAAATCTTTGAGTTTCATGAATGACAGCATTTGTATAGGGCATCAATTTCCGGTGTTCTGATTGGGGCCGGCTTGATCCAATCACTTTCTCAATTTCTTTCTGGACATTTGCTGTAATAACATGAAACATTATTATAATTGTTGGTTTAAAAACTAAAAAGATAGATAAATAGATGGATAGGTTGATGGATATAAAATAAAATAGGAAAATAGAAAAAAAAATTCAACCATTTTTTTTTTAAAGTATGGCTTCCTGGTTATGAACTGTGTAAAATAATGCAAACAAACTATGGTGGATCTTGTGCTGCTATTAAGAGCAAATGTCTTGTTTAGTGATTTAGATCATTCTAGTTTATATGGCACTTCTGTATGAAATGCACCTAGGTCCAAGGCTATACTTACTACACACTTACTCTCAGAAGTCCTAAAATGTATACATTAACATATGTAAAGCACCGTGTATGTTTTATGTATTTATAATGAAGTATGATATTTAGTTTTATAGCAGAAAAGTCTATCCAGTGGTCCTCTGGGTGATTGCAAACTACAACTCCCAGTATTCTCTGCAGCCATCTGCTGTTGGTGAATGCTGATAGCTGTAGTTTTCTGCAGGACCCCTCACAAGCCATGCTTTTGTTTCCATGCCAACCATACCAAAACCATCAAGAATGTTAGTTTTATAATGGAAAATGCAAAAACCACCTCCTAGCTAGGGATGGCCGGTTTGCCGGAACCGAACCCGGATCCGCCGCGGATTTATCCCGTTCGTGAATGGCGGATTTTTCCGGATTTTCACCTTCCGAACTTCCGAACCACGGATTTCTCGTATTTTCGGAAATTTTCGAAATTACGAAGATTTCTCGTATTTTCGGAAATACATATTTTCAAAAATGTTCAAAATTACGAGGATTTTTTGTATTTTCGAGTTTTTTTAAAATTTTAATGGGTCCGCTCGCGGATTTTAGAATTTTCAAATTTTTCCGAAAATTCGCGGATCCCTCGAGCGGACCGGATTTTGCGAAGTTCGGACATCTCTACTCCTAGCACCAGACGGACACAGGTAAACACACCTCCTGACACACCCTCACAACACACAGTACCTTCTGTTTCCATGGCAACCATACCTAAACCATCAAAAAAGTTTCTGAAATGCAAAAACATACCTCCTGATACCACACAGACATAGGTACACACACCTACTGAAACACACTCGCAACCTAACCTAACAGAAGGTAGGAAAATTACAGTTGGGGTTTAACTTGATAACTCTGAAACCTCAGGAAATATTTGTGTTTGACGATTGTAACCATTATGGGAATTTTCAATGGAAAGATTTCCTGAAATTTGGCAATAACGTGGATCAATAACACATTCCTTAGCTAGTAGCACAATTCTCCTGTGTCCCGCACATCTGTATAGAATTTTGTGGCTCTAAGATCACTCACAAAGTCCTGGCATTGTTTCTTAGAGCCAGCCCATAAGTTTCTCCTGATATTTAGGATAGACTTTTCCTTAAATGCCTCCATAAAAAGATTCCAAACGATATAGGTAGGTAGGGTACCTTATAGATGTCCAACCTTATTGGCCACCTCACTGCCACATGTATTATCCAATAATATATAAGAAGAAAAGGCTGTCCACTAGTCTCAGATAGTTTTCATGGGGGAATCCCTTCTTTATTAGTGCAACAATACAACAATATTAGTCCAACAATACAAACACACAACATTTCGGCACAGTGGCCTTTATCAGGTGTTACAGGATTATCCCATGGTTGGCTTTTTATAGCCCCTTCTGGAGAACCCTCTAGTGCCCCCTTTCACAAAAACATAATCAAACATAATTACTCCCTCTGGTGGAGCATTCTCATATTACATATATGACAACCCTTCACAACCCTCCATAAAAAGATTAGCAAAGGAGGGTCCCACATTGGTACCCATAGTCACACCTGAGATTTGTTGGTATATCCTATGGTGGAACCGGAAAATATTTTTTATATAATACCATCTCCTCATATTGTGGGATGACTATGGAAAACACAGGTCATCAATAATGTTACCTCATCAGTCCCACTATCAACCCCTCTAAGTATGCCCCATTTTCCAGGTTATTACCTGGGTTTAGGGGAGGGTGTTTTGTATGTTACCTGTATTTACCTGTAACTCTGTTCACTTGTGCCTGCTATCTTGAGAACGCCACAGCAGGGCTGAAACGCATTGATGTACATGGAGTGAATGCACTACATGGCAATCAATGTTATCTCTTCAGTGTTTTACAGTAGACATGCATGGTAACAGATTAAAGGGTCTATGATCTTGACAAAACAGGAATGATGTCCCTTAGATCTGAGCAGCAATACTGGTTTGGTAATGAAAATCTGTGTGGAGTGCAAAACCACGTAAATTCTTACTTTGTATCTCTGGGTGTTTCATCATGAAAAACAGTGCCCATTGTATTGTGGTAGAAGTTGTTTCGGTTCCAGCAATAAACAAATTGGTTATAAGACTAGTGAAATTGTTATGATGGAAATACAATTCATTATTATTCTTTTCCTGAAATGAGAACAAAACAAGATGAATGCATTATTTAATATAAAATAAACCAGTAAAATATACACACACACAGAATTATTATAACAGTCTCAATTAACCATCATCTTAATGTAACAGCATAGATTTCATTTATAACCCTACATCACATAAATGTGCAAGTTATAATCTTATTAAAGGAGAACTGTGGTCTCCAAACAAGTTAAGTTTAAATGAAAGGCCAGTTTCATACCTTTAAAACGGGCCATCAACTACCTCTCTACGTGCTCCACAGCCCAAGATATAAAGACATGTGATACATGTGACATTCCTCCTCCTGCTCCTCCACCTCACCGCCAGCGAGCACAGCCTCAAACTTTAGTATCAGGACAGGAGACAGGAAGTCCCTCCCCCTCCCTGCTGTGTGAAGTGAAGGTCCTCACAGTGAAAGTAAGGGAATCTTTAGCTCTACTCTCTCACTATGTGAAAACTGTTCTCACTCTGCCTGAAAAGGCTGTTTTCACACAGTTTTCTGTAGGGGGGGGTCTGAGTGTCCCATGGCACCTGCAAATGGGCTGGGCCATGGGACCCGTGAGTAGGCGGGACCATGGGACCCGCAAGTGGGCGGGGCCAAGGTACCTGCGAGTGGACGGGGCCACATGGGGCCCAAAGGGGGCCTGCAAATGGAGTGGCCATGGTGTCCATGAGTGGGAGGGACAAGGGAGGCTTGCAAGAGGAGGGGGTCTGCAAGGGGCGGAGGAGACAGGGCAGATTGACTGTCATCCATTAACATGGTTTCAAAGCAGGAAGTTTAGGGGACCTGGTGATGCTGCTGCCATACCACACACAAAAAATTTAAATATCTTCAAAACTATGCAAAATAAACAATGACAATAAATTGCAAAAATTCTCAGGAGTGAAATTTCTGTCAATTTACCTAAAGTCATTTTGGGCCCCACGTTTCCCCTTTAAGGAAGAGACACAATTAGTATTAACATTGTAAAATCTAAAAGACATGAAACACAACCAATATATTCAAAATTATATAAACTAACCCCTATGATCTTCTTTAAAGGCAAGTTCACCCCTCAAATGAAAAAATGTATATGGGTAAACCCCACCCCACCTCACCCCAAAACAGCAATAGTTGAAATCTGAGAGATGTAAGAGTAACCTGGAATGCTGCCCGATGCCCTGTCTGTCAGCTATATATTACCATACTTACTAAGATGGTACTCACTTTCCCATGGGCCGTGACTGTTACCCCAACTATTTATGGACTTCAATTTTCCGTTAAGGCTCGTACACTCAAGCGATTAAAGTATGCAACCAGGTGGTTGTCATTCATTGATCCTATGGTTTGGATCACCAACGATGCCCAAACCAGAAGACCACACACATATGTGTGTATGAGCCTTAAGACATAATTATGTTTAAAACAAGGATAACTTGGCTAGGTACAAACGATACTTTGCCCTCTTAAATGAGCCTGACGTGAGATACTGTATTCCGCGCACAGGACACTATGTAGCAGTGCAAGGGGGAAAGTATCATTCATGTAAACTGCAGTATTGGGCTCACTGAGGGAGACTTGGACTCCTCAGACTAGGATGTAAAATAAGCCACTATGACTGCATGTTTGGTTCATATGTTAATTGGATTTTTAAAACTAGAAGTCATATATTGTACACATTCCACATTAGATTTTGTAACTTGGGCTGTGGTGTATTATGGAATATGTTTGACCAGTAGGACAGAATACCTCTAGCTGCTTGATAAGGAAAGAATCAATTAAATCCTGGGTCATTTATGTCCATTTCTGTTTTGTGTTTTTGTAAACACTCTTTCACAAAATGTCTGTAACTCTACCGAATAGCGTTTAAGGTTTTGTGATTTCCAGGGACCAGCGTATTAGAGTTGGAAAAGCATTGTAAATCTATTAGAAAAATAACACATGAATGAAATACATTAAAAACCTGTAATTCAGTTATAGTGACATTGGACACAGTCGGAGCACCGTACTTAAGAAAGGTCTACGCAGGCTCCTCAAAACTGCAAGGTTAGGCATTCGGGTTTTCAATTGCTGATTTATATAGTTATAAGTTCCAATCAAATGTGCAGGCCATAAAATGAAATTTTACATTTTTACTTACCTTCCCCCAAGATGCCCCTGAAGATACTTACAAGACCTGGTCCCTTGACACCGGGTGCCGCCTCCTGAAACTGGTTTCCAAAACACAGCAGTGAGCTACTTCTTTACTATGTAGCAGTGCAAGGGGGAAAGTATCATTCATGTAAACTGCAGTATTGGGCTCACTGAGGGAGACTTGGACTCCTCAGACTAGGATGT
>CM033473.1:281964428-282073749 GCA_019447015.1 Hymenochirus boettgeri
TTCCAGGGAGCCAGCGTATTAGAGTTGGAAAAGCATTGTAAATCTATTGAGAAAAATAAAACATGAATGAAATACATTAAAACCTGTAATTCAGTTATAGTGACATTGGACACAGTCGGAGCACCGTACTTAAGAAAGGTCTACGCAGATGCTCCTCAAAACTGCAAGGTTAGGCATTCGGGTTTTCAATTGCAGATTTATATAGTTATAAGTTATAAGTTCCAATCAAATGTGCAGCCATAAAATGAAATTTTACATTTTCACTTACCTTCCCCCAAAGATGCCCCTGAAGATACTTACAAGACCTGGTCCCTTGACACCTGGGTGCCGCCACCTGCAAACTGGTTTCCAAAACACAGCAGTGAGGCACTTCTTGGTCACTGTCAGATATTGGCCCCCCTTAGATTGTCAGCCACGACCAAGGAATCAGAGCTGCAAGGGACTGGGTCTTATAAGTATCTCTAGGGACATCTTTGGGAAAGGGTAAGTAAAACTAAAATGGGATTTGGGGGGGTTGCTACGCCTATAAGTAAAATGGCATTTTATTGCTGGAAATGCTGTTTAAGGCATAAATAGCATTAGTATTTTGGTGTAAATGGCTCAGGGACCTGGGGAATGGTCTGGGGAACACGTACAGATAACCAAAATGTATTTAAAAAGGAACTTTCTTCCCGATTGAGATGTTCTCAAGGTTCCGCATTATATTTTTGAGTGTTACTGATATCATCAAAATTTGAGGGTTACTGAAATCGAAATTCTGAATTTGAGGGTTACCGAAATGCAATGTTTTTAGATAAAAAATAAATTAAAAAAGTTTGAAAATTTTTCAATGGAACTTATATAATAACTTATAATAATCCCATGAAACGTTCTTACAAAAATATGAAAAGTTCAAACATGTTGCTTACCAGGACGGACGGGCTGCCCAGAAGTCTTAAAATATCTTTAATTAATTCGACTAGTCTCAGAAACTTTGGATTCCGGTTATCAAAGCGATGACCAATTAGGATAGACACAATAATATTTGCCACAGCAGCACTTATTACAATGGTGTTCAAGAATGCCTTCCCTAAAAAGGATTTAACCAAAAAAGTTCTATATATATTTTATATCAATCAAATTGGCAAAAAATATTTTCATACATCGTACAAGTCACTTTATACAAATGAAAATACTGTCTGGTTACCGATAGGTACGGTATGTAAGGGTAGATTTATCAGTATATGATCCATATACTTGCTTGTTACCAGATAGGAACGGTAAGGTAAGATTTATCATATATAGATAATAGATAGATCATATACTGTGCTGGCTACCAGAGGTAGATGTGATGTTAAGCTAGATTTCTCATATTAGATACATATAACTGTGCGGGGGTCCGGGTGTAGGTAGGTGTTAAGGGTTATATATCATATACTGTGCGTTTACCAGATAGGTAGGATGTAGGCTCAGATATATCATATATGATCATATAGATTCTCTATATTGGCTGGTTACCAGATAGGTAGATGTACAGGGTTATTGATCATATATAGATATATAGATACCATATACTGTGCGTGATTCCAGATAGGTCAGGAGTAAGGGTGATTATCATAGTAAGATATTAGATCCATATACTGTGCTGAATACAGATAGATAGGATGTAAGGGTAGATTTATCAATAGTATATAGATATCATATATTGTGTGGGTCCAGATAGTAGCTGATGTACGGGTAGAATTACATATATAGCATATATTAGATACCATTACTGTGCTGCGTACCAGATAGGTAGGAATGTAAGGTAGATTTATCATATATAGATACCATATATTGGCTGGTTACCAGATAGTTAAAATGTAAGGCTAGATTTATCTATATAGAATTCCAGAGGATTGAGCTACAAGAGAAAAGGTTTAAGGTGAGAGGGAGCAGTTACGAGTGGGGGGTCTGTACAGGACTGGTTCTGTGATGGTCGGAGGTACTGGCAGGAAATATGGGGAGACTAAGAGGAAATAGGAGGCACCAGAGTGAAGGGATTTAAATTTTAAGAGAATAGTTGTATGAAATCGCTGTTTAGCGAGCCAATGTTGTTGTGTCCAGTCACAGGAGATATTGGGATCCGGTTTATTAAGAGCAACACATACGTGGGCGGAGTTCATTATAGACTGAAGGGGAGATGATTGTGAAGCAGGAAGACCAGAAGTAGTGGTTTCAATAGTCCAGCGCAATAGGATGAGAGCATGCATAAGCATAGAGGTGGTACGAGAGAAAAGGAACCTGCTGATTTTGGCTATATTACAAAGGAAGAACAGCAGTTTTCACCATAGTTTATGGGTAGAAAATGAAGAGAGGAGTCAATAATTACCCTAGGCAGCGTGCCGATTGGATGGGGAAATGGGGGTATTCTCACACAGATGGAGAAAGATGGGACAGGACCAGTTAGGTAACGATCAGTTCAGTTTTACAAAGATTTAATTTGAGGTAGCATTACACTCCAGGGAGAGATGGCAAGGGGCAGTCGGAGACAGTGATTGGAATATCAGGATTGCGTAGGGTGGACAAATAGTTTGTTGGTCTTCTGCATATAAACGATATTTGAAGCCAAAAGAGGTATCACAACTCCCACGGATAGTGTAGCGGAGAAAACAATAAGGGTCCAAGAACAGACCCCTCGGACCCCCACACAAAGGAACCGGAGAAGAGTTTGCAGCATAAGATAAGAGTAATTTCTGTCAGAGGAGATAGGTAGAAACCAGATGCCACTTCATTCCGAATGCCCAAAGAGTGAAGTATCCGCAAAAGGAGGGAATGATCGTCCTGTTGTGAAGCAGAGGAGAGGTCAAGGAGGATAGAATAGAAAAGTGACCATTTGCCTTTGCAACCTGCAGATATTTTAAACCTTACACAGAGCCGTCTCGGTGGATGCACAGGACGGAATCCAGAGTTCAAAGTATCCTAGGTATGAGCATGAGGTAGTTAGTGATACGGGAGAAGACTATCGTCCTACAGTTTAGAGGCTATCGGTACGAGAGAGACTGGTCATAGTTGGCTAAAACAAAGGGGTCCACGAGGATTTATATGGGCTTAACATGGGCTGCTGAAAGACAGAAGGGAAATTCCAGATGTAAGGGAGGCTTGAATATGGGGGTGAGTATAGGGGTAGCACTGATTACAGTGCTCAGTAAACAGAGGGCATGGGTCAAGAGGGCAGGATGTGAACGGACTGATAGAAAAGGCAAGGGACTTTCTGAATGGGTCAAAGGAGCAAAATCCAAGAATAGCAGAGAGAGGCGAGGTGGGCAACATATCTGAGAGTCATCCCTAGGACAGAGATCTGCACACAGATGGACTTCCGCTTTATGCTTAAAGTAATGCGCAAAGTCCTGGGAGAGTACAGAGAAAGGAGAGGGTCAGTGGGAGAGGGGCGCAGAAGGGAGTTGGAAGAACAGGCGATGTGGTTTCGATGTTTGTTATTTATGAGTTTCGCGGTAACTTCTGTTTTTGCCAGCAGGTGCAGAGAGCCTAGATTTGCAGCATGAACTTGTAATGGAGAAGTACAAGACTTTCTCCACGCCAGTCAGCAGCACGTGCGCACCTGCCATAAAACGGGAATTGGGTTGAACCACACAACGAGGATTAGAGTCCCCCCGACTGGCTGAAGGCAAGGTGGCAAAAGATCTATCGTGTTGTCAGGATAGAATATGGAAATTAGCAAGCGAGTCCGGGTCTCAACTGTCAAAAGGGAGGAGAGGTAAGGACAGGGATGAGATAGTGTCAGAAAGCGGATAGGGGTTCGATTGAAAAAGACGAGATAGAGAGGTTTTTAGTGAACACTAGGTCCAGGAAGTGCAGGGGATCTGGAGATGCTGCTACCATTCACACATAAAATGTAAATATTCTTTAAAAACTTGTAAATTTCAGAAATACTCAGGAAAGCCTTCCTATCAATTTACCTAAAGTCATTTTGGACCACGTTACCCTTTAAGATCAGAGAGCTAGAATCATCTCCCTACTGCAGTCTTGTTTGAAAGGTGATGCAGAACCTTTTCAATAAAGGCATTTGTATGAAGATCACAGGATGAAAATACCTCTAGTTGCTTTTACAAGGAATGATTCATAAGATTTCCTGGGGTCTTATGTCCAGATTAGATTTGTGCATCAAAATCTCTTTAATAAATGTCTGTAAACTCATCGGCATATCGATGGATTAATTTTTGATTTCCAGGGAGCCAGACGGTTATAGTTGGAAATGCATTGTAAATCTATTCAGGAAAAAAATAAAAGCATTAATTTAACAATATTCTGTGCTCTTGGACAAATTCATTATTTAAAAGGTCGTTCCAAAATGCAGGTATGGGTTTTGGGATTTGGATATTAATATCAGTACATATCTGTATTCATTATTTCAAAGAAACAACTACCATATAAAGCAGTGCGAATAAACATTTGTCCTGTTGTAAATAAGATGGCTGAACTTCCTAAAGTTAGTTCATTTCTGAACTACTCAGTTCTATATTTGTAAACTAACCCTTAAAGTCAATGGGGAAAATATAGTTTAAAAATTTCTAGTTAATTACAAATAAATAGCAATACTTACTGTAACTGCTCTGACACCTTGGCAATGGTCGGAAGACATGTCCCTATCACCAACCTGTCTCTGCATACTAAATTTGAGGTTATCACCAATCGAGGGTTACCGAACAAATACATTCCTAAGGGATACCGAAAACCGATGATACATTTGAAGTTACTGAAATTAAAATCACTTTGAGTGCTACCGAACGATACATTTGAGGTTTAATAGCCAAAATGGAACATTCGAGTGATATCGGCAAATGTAACTTCATTGTTTCTTGCAAAACGGAAACATCGAGGGTTACCACTGAAACGAACATTTCGAGGGTTACCACTGAACGGAACATTTCGAGGGATATTCGGAAACGCCGCATTCGAGGGTTTATCTGTGAAACAAGTAATTTGAGGTATAATGCAGAATCAGAACATTCGAGGGATATCGCCAAAGTACCCATTGGAGGTTATTACCAAACGTACGTCGCATTGAGGGTTATGTCGGAACGGTACATTCAAGGATTATGGCCAAAATTGAGGGTTAGCGAGCCGTTGCAAATTAGATAATCATCGAAATATGTCCGCGAGTCTTGGAAAACCCAACTAGTTTGGGAGGTTCTAAAGTCAGAGTTTATCCGAACTTTGAAAGTTTTGGGTTGAACTCGGGTTCAGTTGTTTTTAGTCCACTCTAGTGTAAAGAGAATTCTAGAAATGCCAAACCAACAGCACAAGGAAAGATGCCCTATTTATAAAAGATCAACAATCTATGCAAAAAATGTTGCTTACCAGGAACGGACGTGCCCTCCCAAAGCCTTGAAATGTCTTTAATTATCTGACATCTCAGAAACTTTGGATCCTGATTATCAAAACGATGGCCGACTATATAGCACAATGATATTTGCCACAGCAGAACTAATTACAGTGGTGTTCCTAAGTGCATTCCCTAAAATAAAATAAAGAAATAAAATGATTGTAAAATAACACTACATATAAATCGATTCTTTAGTGATTCTGTACTCATACTATTCACTATAATAAATAAAAAAGTCATGTGCGTGCGCTATAGCTAGTAAAGCCAGAAGCAACGGGAAAACAGGTGTCTCATTAGTGGATTGTGCTCGCCGCTAATTTTCATGCTGCGTTCCCGGCTCCTGTTACATTAGATGAGAACGGAGGTAACATCGCTCTTTTAACCCCCAATCTTAATAATGAGCAAATGGGTAGGTTATTTTTTTTGACTGAAAACAGGATCCACTGAAGCACACCAATCCACACAGGTGCAACCACACAGCCCCCACCCTTAGGGCAATACAATATAACAGACAAATGGAGGAGCACACTACTACTCACACAATTTGTGATATTTATTGACCAAAAGAACAACATGTTTTGGGGATATAAGGTCCCCTTACTCAGGTTAACTCGTTTTTTGAGTGAACCTATCCTTTAACAATAATAGACTGTTAAAAGGGTATCTGATGGGGTTGTTGCAAATTAACACACCAGGCAAATTATTTTAATTGAGACTGATAACCTTATACAAATATATTAATGGGCCATACAATAACTCTCTGGTGCATTGTTCACTAATAGGTCTATCAGAGGACCACGTGGACATCCTTAAGGATGGAAGAAAAGAAGTTTCATCTTCAGTTTAGGAAAGGTTCTTTACAGTGAGAACGGTGAAACTGTGAACTGTCTTCCAGCAGATGTGTAATGGCAAGTTCATTAAATAGCTTTAAAAAAGGCCTGGATGAGTTTTTAAAGCTAAAAATTTGGAATTACTGGTATAATGAATATACTGGTTGATCCCTGATGAGTTCTGGGAGTATTAGTGCGAGATGATCAATAGCTTGTATAAAACATAAACAAGACGACCTTTAAAAGATTTAAACATTTCCACCAAATAATCACTTTCTTCTTTATATTTGTCTTCTATTAATACTGTTATTTGGGTCCCTCTTCTCAATTATGATGGTCATGCGTAATATAGGGGACATGCAATAAATTTCCTTATTACAACTTACCTTGCTTGTCCACGATGAAGTAACCCCTTGCGACCATTATACATGGGAATGCAAGTTGTAAGTTGTGGCATTTGCCACAGCATTAAACCCATAATTCAAAAACCTTTTTGTGCAAAAAACAGTGGAAACATCATTGCTAAATTATTGAATCTCTTGCTCTGCACTAATTCCAAAAACTTTGGAAATTGCTCGGACAATGCAAATGAGTAGAAAATCCATGCTAACCCCATAAACAACTGATGGCAAACTGCGGCTCCCAGATGTTTGAAAACTACAACTCCCAGAATTCCTATGCTCCCCTCTGTAGTTGAGGAATGCTGGGAGTTGTAGTTTTCAACATCTGGAGTGCCGCAGTTTGGATCACCGCCATAGTACACTTGGGTACCATGGGTTTAGCACTCAGCGTTATAAAAAATAATGATATTTTCCACTGAGCTTTCGAATTATCTCCAGCTTTTTGATGGTATAAAAGGAACCCAACAACATAAAAACCGAAATACACTGCTCCATTCTTTAGCATAACGTTAGTTGTAAAACACAAAACCAGCACAATAATCATTGCCTAATTGCATTGCTTGCACTGCTATTCCAAAAGTCAAAATATAGATAATCACTTCTCTCCTCTTATGGCACTTCCTTTAATTTCACAATAACAAGATGATCTGATTTTTTTTATAATATATATTCAACCACTTTAAACATCACTAGTCTCGCAGTGTTCGGCTGAACTTTATGAGTTTGGAGACATCTCAAATATCCGTACACTACTGAACTAGTTCTGGTTTTCTGAACTTGCTGACCTATTTTCGATAAATATAAAATTCTTGAATCGTAACCCTTGAATGTAACATTGGATTCTGTAACCTTTGAATATATCCTTCAATTTCGGTAACCTTGAATGTTCATTCAGTAACCCTCGAAGTAGTGCTCAATTTCATTAGCCCTCAAATTTAGCATTGATTATCAGTAACCCTCGAATGTTGTGGTCATTTCGGTAACCCTCGTGTATCATTCAGTACCTTCAAATGTAGCAGTCGATTTTGGTAACCCTCAAATGTATTGTTCTGTAACCCTCAAAATTATAGAATGGTAACCCTCAATGACCATGACCCTCAAAGTATTGTTCGGTAAACCCTCAAATGTATCGTTTGGTAACCCTCTAATGTATCGTTTGGTAACCCTCTAATGTATAATTCGGTACCCCTAATGTATCATTCAGTAACCCTCTAACGTATCGTTCAGTAACCTCTAATGTATCGTTGGGTAACCTTGAATTGGCCATAACCCTCGAATGTAACGTGCGTACCGACATTGCCTGATTGTGGGTTAAAAGTGTTAAAAGTGTTTTGGGTGATATGTTCATGTTCCCCTGACTATTTCCCGGGTGCCTCAGCATTTACAGTAATTTACCATTGTTATTTTAACTGTATTATCTGAAATGTTCTATTTCCTCCCATTGACTTAATGGGTTAGTTCAGACTTCCGAACTTCAGTTAAAAGAACTGAACTCAGGAAGTTCAGCTTTCTCTAGTTGTTACAAAACTGAAATAAAATGGTTTTAAGTCAGTCATAGGCATGTGGAAATGTCCCCCTTTTATATTGCCAGCAGGAAGTTGACCCATTATTTGATTGCATTACAAAATGAATGGCCTGTTTGCTTAGTGGATCTCACTGGCTTTTTGATCACATGTTTGAATGGACCTTAATTAATTACCGGGATATTCAGGGGGGAAATGCAATCTATACTTGGGCATCATTGAATTATGGTATTGAAACATTGATGGTATCAGACTACCATAATGAATAGACAGTCAGTATGATTACAATCAGCTCTATTCAACACTTGCTTTAGTTATTAGAAAATAGTTCACTAACCTTTAGAATCTATTAGACCGATACTTCAACAACGTGTCTAACTTCCGGGATGGTGAAATTGTGATCTTGTTGAACTCCACTGAGCTTATTACGTTTGCCTGACAAGGTTTCCTATTATGAACACACAGTCCCTCCCTCTACTAATTCCATTGGTTTGATAGATGTCATTAAAGGGAAAGTAACACCAAAAAATTGACAATATCAGTATGTTTTCGAATAGGCGTACATCGAAGCACATCATTCTCGTGTGCTATTTATCTGCAGACACCATACCAATAAGAGTAATAATAAGTACCAGATGTTTCTGAATTACATTAGTAACAGTAGAAACCGTAACAAGGTAACCTTTAAGGTGTTGAGGAAGGTGATAGAATAGGGGAACATAAAAATTGTGGCTTGCTCAAGAACAACACAATGTAATTAGGTTTAGAAAAAGGTTGTGGTGTTTAACAAATCAGATTAAATATATGTTAGCAAATAAATTCCGATGTAAAACATCTCACACAGAATAGACTTCAACATCAAAGAGTAGAAAGGAGCACCAACCAGCAATCACACTGCAATAACTTTATGGCGACATGTTTCGGACCACACAGGTCCTTTCTCAAGCGAGATAGACTTGTTCACATATAGATTAAATATGGGTGATATAGCACATGTCTCAAACTTTGACATAGGGGCCAGACCCAACAGACCCAGGAGACCTGGTTGTCTAACGGCAAACAGAGATGTTATAAATTGTGGGGTTGTTAAGCATGCAGGTCCCAGGCTAATGGTGCCTGACTTTCCTCACCCCAGAGCGAACGCAGGATAGTAATTAAAGGCAGGTTCTCTTCTCTAAATACCATTATGATTTACAATGCCCTGTGGATACTACTAGTAGGAAACTACCTGAGAGATTGGCTAATCATATAATGTATTTTGGGAAGATTGTGCTTGTACCTGATTTTTTCCTATTGTATCTGATGGATTGTGCATTTTGATGGAATGATGATTGCCACAAATGGTTAATATTTTTATGTAGAGGTTCCCTGAAATAGGAAAATTATAAAGGGTTAGGCAAGGGTCCAAAATAACACTGCTATTGGGCTATGAATCCCTTGTAAATATGCAGATGGGATCACCGGGTCAGAGGGCGACATGATTAGATGACTGAATAATATGTTAGGACTGATTTTATACTGTTACTGTAAATTATATGTTATTTGTTCCTTATATTTTTCCCATGTACTAGATGACAAATAGGAATTCTTCATACGTTTAACATTCTATACTCTGAATGTTCACTTCAGATTATAATTCTTATAGGGTTATTCAATAAAGCTCTAATCGTTTAAATGGGCTAATTTTGCCCAACCAATCAGATGTTAGCTTTCAAATGCTAAATAGATCTGATTGGTTGGGGCAATTTAGCACCATTTAAACGATAAGAACTTTTATTGAATAACCCTGATAGTTCCTTAGGGACAGTAATCCTTTATCTGCATTTGCAAACTGTATACAATGATAAATTGATGGTGGCCCTAGATCCATAGATACATATTGTCTGATACCGGATATTGGATAATTATCGCTTGTGTATAGTGCCCACTGACATAATTGTTATCGTGTGGGCAGAAATTTTGATAATATTGATCCATCTATGGCCACCACTAGACTAATTAATACACCTGAAATGAAGCTGCGGAGATTGCATGAGAACACATCAAAAAAAAAACAGGGAGATAAATGTTCTTATGGTTAAAATTATGTTAATTTTGCCTCAACCAATTCAGATGTTTATTACCATTCGAAGCTAACATCTGATTGGTTGGGGCAAAATTAGCACCACTTTTTACTATAAGAACTTTTATTACATCTCCCTGAAACTCCTTAGAGGGGTCAGTTGGGCATCAGGATGGTTATAAGTTGTCTAGAATTGAACATACAATCTATCTGCCCTGATTTATTTTATATAACACCGTTCTTCTATGTTTAAAATCAAATTACTTAGTTGTGTACCCTTTGGTTAATGGATGGGAAAAAGTAGTTTGGCAACAAGCGACACAGGGAACAATTTGAAGGGGAAAAAGGTTGTAGCATATTCATTTCTGTTTTGCCTAAGTCAGTTACCACCTAGGGAATCACGGGCTATTGGGCATGTGTGATAACGTTGGTAGGGAGGGTATCAAAAAATGCAGACTCCATGGGTCAACTTTAAAACCATGAATCAGTACAGTATCCTACAGTAGCACTATAACACCATGCATTTCATTTCACTTTAGTTCCCTTTAATGTATATTATTGACAATGACAAGCCACTTTCCCTGAAATTAAAAGTTTCTAAATATCAGTCATTTATGTAATAAGTGTTTTTACAATGAATAGATAATCTAGATTTGAGTACGAGGCATTAGCACACACTTTTATGGTATGAGGGAATACTGGTGAACCCAATGCCAGAAGGAGATCAAAATTGGTCCCTGGGGGAGCCCGCAAATATAAGTTCTGTA
This sequence comes from Hymenochirus boettgeri, assembly GCA_019447015.1. Lineage (NCBI taxonomy): Eukaryota > Metazoa > Chordata > Amphibia > Anura > Pipidae > Hymenochirus > Hymenochirus boettgeri. The sequence continues at coordinate 281,975,377 of CM033473.1, forward strand.
AAGTCTTGTAAAGAACAGAAAGATTTCCATTTTAGCCAGATTCTCCCCAACACAGCTTCTTCTCCTAAAAATAATAAAAAAAGAGTAATATGATGAACCAGGTAGTATATCACTTACACCTAGATTTAGCACCAGGTTCTACAGTGTTAGACACAGCTAACAATATTATTGCAATGTCCTTGTTGTAAACATCAATAGTCATTTTTTTTTTTTTTTACAGGGAAAACACATAAATGTACAGTATTATTAATATCTTTGTATTATGTTATAGATGGCGAAACTGATGAGTTTCGTCCCGTTTTCGGATTTTCGAAATTTCGAGAAAACATAGAAGTCTATAGGAGAAAAAAATTCGAAAGTTTCTATCAATTGTAAGGAATAAATAGTAAAGTAGGTTACTGTAAATAACACAGGCGACCTGGGAATGGTCTGGGGAACCCGTAAATATAAGTAAAATTCATTTAAATATCTTCCTCACAATCGGGCTGTTTTCATGGGGTATTTTCGAGGGTTACCGAAATCGAACATTACTTTCGAGAGTTACCGATATCACAATACGCGGGTTACTGAAATCAGATTGTAACTCGAGGGTTGGCGAAAGCGGCACAAACATTCGAGGGTACCGAAATCGATCGCTACTTTTCGAGGGTTGATGGACTTACGATACGAGGGTTACCTGGATCCGTACAATTATCGAGGGTTACCGAAATTGATCCCCACTTACGATACAACTTTTCGATATTTACCGAAACGATCCATGCTTTCGAGGGTTACCGAATTCGATAGCTACTTTCGCGGTTACGGTCGCTGTACATTCGGATATTACCGATATCGACGTGCGGTTTCGCTGATTACCGAAAGCGGCCATTCTGCTTCCGCGGATTACCGAAAGCGCCGATCTGCTTTCGGAATCTACTTCCTGGCAGCTTGTTCTGTTTTGCCCCACTATATAAGAACCTGCATCACAACCATCACTTTCAGCCCAGATGCCTAGTATGGAGTGCCAGCGGTATATGGTGGCCACCTGGCCAAAAAAATTATGACGGGATGTCGGCTGGCACCCACCATAAAGTTGCGCAAATTACGCATCATGTGCAGTTTGCAGCGGAAGCTGCAAACTAAAACAACATCAGCAGAACCATCTTCCAGCTGCAGGAGATGGTCTAGCTTGAAAGGCAGCGGTCCAGCTATGTGACTGACATAGCCACAGAGCGGAAGCAAGTATCACAGTTTTAGACTTTTTTTCTGCTTTGATTGTTATAAAAATGTTTATATAAATATTTATCTCATTTATTTGTACTTTTTTGAACATCACATAAATAATTGTCAGAGAAACTTTTTGTTTTAAGAGTTTATTGCATGTCACCCATTAGCTATAAATGTTAGTTAGGGCTAGGCCACCTTGCGCGTTTTTCGCGCGTTTGCGCACGCGCTTCGCGTTCGCACCACGATTTTTCTAAAATGGAAATCGCGGGAGTGCGAAAATTCCAGCGATTTCCGATGCGCATGCGATTGCGCGTCCGTTCGCGTTTTGGTAACGCATGCGTTCACCATTTTTGTGCGTTAACGCATGCATTCCATAATGCAAAAAGGCGAAAACGCATGCGCAAAACGCAACGCAAAACTGTGCGATAACGCTCGCCGATTTGTGTGCGTGATTCCTGTGCGTTGCAGTGTGGCCTCACCCTAAATATTATTATTGTTAATGAATAAACTGGTGGCATAAAAAGCCCAGCAAAGCTGTCGTCACCGTCATATTAATTGATTTTTTTATATAATCTTACAGAAGAGAAGAACAGAGACTAAAGGGTCCACACCACCCCCCTCCTCCTCTTCGCCTCCTCCTCCTTCGCCTCCTCCCCTCCTTCGCCTCCTCAGCCTCCGCACCACCACAAGGCAAGTATCAGTTTTAGCATTTTTTTTTCGACCTTGAGGCTGAGGCCACACTGCAACGCATTGAAGCGTGCTCGCAATTCCCGTGCATTGTCTCGCTTTGCACACGCAATTTCAATATTAATGCAAGCAATTGTGCAAAAAAATGGGTATCGCATGTGTTACCAAAATGGACAGGCATGTGCAATCGCACGTGCTCGGAATCATACAAGAATTTGGCATTCCGTGATTTCCATGGTATTTAAAATCGTGAGTGAAATTGAGTGCGTACACATCAAAAAACGAGTTTGTGGCCTACCCTGATTGTTATATAAAGTGTTTAAAAACATTAAAAGTGCGGCAAAGCTGTTTTCTACTACCGTCAATTAAATATATTTTATTTTTATAAATCTTCAGCAAATGGAAGCACAGGAGCCCGGCCTATCCCCTGCTTCGCCACCAGCACCAACACCATCCATGGTGCATGATGATGGCCGTATGGCCCGTATGGAAAGGGCCATACAGTGTACGGCACGCAACATCCGGAGGCTGCAGCGGATGTTGCTTATATTAAAAGAAAACTTTTTTTGTAATAGTTTTTTTATATATACATACACACAACACACACACACACATATATATTATAAATTCTTATCTTTATCTACCTTTAAAATGTTGTCTTTATAATATACTGCAACACTAATTATACCATCCCACACACTGTACTACAGGAGCTGCAACGCACCGCTTTAGTTAGTTAGTCAAAACATGTGACCACCACAGGGTGTAAACATTTGCATGGGAGAAGGCAGGATTGACCCACAGGTACAAACATTAGCCACAGAGTAGCTGGTGCAGCTGTATACAATGGTCAAAACAGGTGACCCCACAAGGGTGTAAACATTTGGCATGGACCAGGCAGGGTTGACCCACAGGTATAAACATTAGCCACAGAGTAGCTGGCGCAGCTGTCCACAATGGTCAAACGGTGACACACACAAGGGTGTAAAACATTGGGCATGGGCAGGCAGGATTGACCCACAGGTAGAAACATTACCACAGAGTAGCTGGCAGCTGTACACAATGGTCAAAACAGTGAAACCACAAGGTTAAACATTTGGGCATGGGCCAGGCAGGGTTGACCCACAGTATAAACATTAGCCACAGAGCACTGGTGCAGCTGTACACAATGGTCAAAACAGGTGACGCCACAAGGGTGTAAACATTTGGCATGGGCCAGGCAGGATTGACCCCACGGTATAAACATTAGCCACAGAGTAGCTGGTGCAGCTGTACACAATGGTCAAAACAGGTGACACCACCAGGGTGTAACATTTGGCATGACCAGGCAGGATTGACCCACAGTAAAACATTAGCCACAGAGTAGCTGGTGCAGCTGTATATACTTGGTCAGATCAGGTGACAACACAAGGTGTAAATTTCAGCCATGATAATAGAGTCACACATAACTGACCCTACACTGGAAAAATTAGCCGTCACCGCTTAAATGGGTATAACGAGGTAGGACCATACATGACCCTACCAAATAAAAATAGCCACTTGCCAGCGGAGCTGGCATTAGCTAGGCCTAAGGTGATCATGAGGCAGTGGGAAGGAGCAGTAGGGGTACAAGGGGCAACAGGCCTTCAGTCACAGACATCAGCAACAGGGATGCGTACTGAGATGTGATCCATGCCTCATTCATCTTAATGAATGTCAGACGGTCCACTTCTCAGTAGAGAGACGAGTCCTCCTCTCCGTACAACACCCCCTGCTGCACTGAAGGTCCTCTCCGAAGACACTGATGCCGGGCAGGACAGGACCTCAATGCGCTGCTGTGCCACCTCCGGACAATATCAAGCCTCGCCACCCATAGTCCAGTGGATCCTCAGTCTCGGATGAGTCACACCGGCCCTGGATCCGATTTAGTCAGTGCCCTGGCGACTGAGGTATTGCCTGTTGAAGCTGCCAGTAGATGGTCCTGGAAGCTGGGCGGGAAGAATAGTCGGAATGTTGCCACGAGACCACCTCCATTACTGCTCTCCTCTCAGGCACAGGGGGGCGTGTGCCCTGTCATCCACAACATCAGGTTCTGTTGGCCTGCCTAGCACTTGGGAAGGCAAAACAGAGGTGACGCAACAGCAACGCCTCATATTTCTGCATTCCCCTTCCCTGTGAGATGCTGGGATGAACTCAGACATTTTAACCTTGTGCGGGGTCTACATGTGCCACCCAGTAATGCTCCATCTCTTGATGGCCTTAATCCGTGGGTCCTTGCGCAGGCATTGCAACATAAAGGAGCATATCTGACGCAAATTGCCTGCCTCAGAGGACCCATGTCCTCTGTGTCACTGAGGACTACAGTGTCGGATTCAACCTCTCCCAACCACGGATGACATGTGGTACTTGGGGGTGGAAGTGTACCCCTAGAAAAACACCCCCATTTCCACTGGTTCCAGGTCAACAAAATCCTCCTCCTCCTCATCAACGGCTGCTCTGTACCGTGATCCCTGGGCTCAGAAAGAGCCACGGTATCGTCATCCTCCTCGTCACGTAGCTGCTGCTCTGCGGCTAGTGCCCTGTCAAGATGCCGCGGACATATTGCTCGAGGGGACAACCAGAGGGATGTTATCCAATGTTGGCATCATCACGGCTTACCATCCTGGTGGCCTCCTCAAAAGGCGCAAGCACACGACAAGCATCCCAAGCAGCCGCCACTGCCTGGGTAACAGGAACACCAGGTCCCCAGAGCCTGAACTTGACTGTAGGGTACAAATAGTCCATGATGGCTCGCCTTTGCTGGAGCAGCCTCAGCATCATCATGAGACTGAGTTCCAGCGGGTGGGGGTGTCGCATATCAATCGGTTCTGCGGCAGCTGGTGCTGCGGCTGGAACTCTGACAGAAGAGCTGTGGCAGTGTATGACCATCTGAAGTGGCTCGACACCCGCCTAGCATGCCTCAGTACATCCTGCAGGCCAGGGTACTTGCTAAGGAACCTGGACAACCAGGTTGAGAACATGGGCTAGGCAAGGAGCGTGTGTGACTTTGCCCAAGAGAAGGGCAGAGATGATATAGTGGCATTGTCACACACGACCTTGCCTACTGAGAGGTGGCGGGGGGTCAGCCACTTCTCAGCTTGCCCTTGCAGTGTTGCCAGCAACTCTGGCCCAGTGTGGCTCCTATCACCAAGGCACAGAAGCTGCAAAACTGCATGGCACCTTCTCACCTGGCAGGAGAGAATAGGCTCTAGGGGGGCACAGGCCTCTCTGAAGGAGGACTTACCAGATGAGGAGGAGTGGTGGAACTGGCATATCACCAATACGTGGTTGACCACCATCTCCCCACTTGTGCCCCGTGCTGCTTCTCTGCCATCTAGCAGCGTGACCACTGGCAGTAAAAGACAGATACTGCCCTGACCATACTTGCTGGACCACGAGTCCGTAGTAAGGTGGACACGCTTGCCCACACTGTGTCCAGCGAAGCAGCTATATTGCCCTGCAGGTGTTTCGTGCAGGGCTGGTACTGCCTCTTGGCAAAATAATATGGCCAACTGCCACTGTGGTGTGCCAATACCACAAACCTCTGAACGCTGCACTGTCTACCAGGCTGAATGGTAGCAGCTGCACCGCCAGAATTTTTGCTAAGCTGGCAGTGAGACGCTGTGCTTGGGGTGACTGGGGGATAGCTTCTATCTTCGCTCCAATAACTAGGGAAGAGAGACCTGCCTTTTAGTGGACGAACCAGCAGCTGTGTCAAGGCGTCCTTAAAACCACCGCTTGCTGGGGCCAAACGCTGTCTCCCCTCCCTAACTTCCACTGGTGAGCATCTGATGAAGCGGGAGGGGGAGGAGTGGTGGCTCCTTGGGCATGAGGAAGGGAACGTGCAGGTGCCTGTACATTCTTTTGTATGTTGCTCCCCACCGAGCTCTGTGGTGCAGCACCATATGCTCCTCCTATATGTCGTGCCCAAGTTAAGGTGGTCTTCCCACGGCTAACACGTTGCAGGCACAGACTGCACACTGCAACCGTGGCATCACCTGGAGCCAAGTGAAAAATCCCACACTGCTGAGCCCCCACACTGCTGACCCTGGCCCGCCTTGGAGCAGAGGTCACACTGCTGTTGTGGAGCACTGGCACCAGATGCTAATGGTGTCCTGCCTCCACGCGCAGTACTAGTGCGCTGCTGCCTCTGCCCCTGACCCCATGTCCTCGCCTCTGGGTACAGGCTGTGCTCTGAGCCCTCCCTCAGACACACTCTCCTGCTCCTCCTCTCCCACTTGTGGCACCCATGAATGGTCCTGACATCATCATCAACGATCACCTTCCTCATCACTGGAGGCTTTGTCACTAAAATGAGCAGCTTCAGCTGGAACCTCCCCCCTATATAGTTCCCTGGCTGCTATCTCTGGACTGCTGCTGATAAGCTCAGCCTCCTGCCCCCCTGTCACTGAACACTTTCTTCTCCTCTGCCACAGGCATCAGGAAGGACTGTGCGTCATTGCAAAGCTCCTCCTCGACCACCACTAGTGCCACACATGGTGTGGGAAACATTTCCTGTGACTCCCCCTCGGATCCCTGAGGGTTTGGACCAGTGGTCAATAAAACTCCTGATAGACAGATCAGGGTCCATGCCCATAGTAGGAGCCACAGGGAGGAAGGGGCAGGCACATTATCAGTGGTGGCAGTCGGCTGTTCTGTGCTCTGTGAGGAGGTGAGGGAAGGCTGATTAATCCAGTCGACTACCGGCCTTCCTTGATCATATTGATAGCCCTAGCCCGCTACCCCAGCCATATCGGCGCATGTTGCCCTGCCCTGTGAAGGGCCAGGTGGCTCCTGCCCGCAACAGCAGACTGCATGGGCCCACCTCTGCCTCTAACATCACGTGCAGAGGCACTTCTTCCTCTTCCTCTGCCTCGTCCTCTTGCCCTGCCTGGCATTTTGCTCTCCCTATATATCTGTGTGTATATATATATATATATATATATATATATCTGTATATATATATATATATACTGTAACACACTAATACAGACAGAAGAGAATAAACACACCTAGCCCTCTAAAGACTTCAGAAAATTGTCCAAGGACTTAAAAGGATGGGTTATGCCTTAAAGGACACACTAAAGCCCAACAACAACACTAAACCAGAAGGCAGAACACCTTGATATAAAACTAATAATCTGTGTCTTACTTCTCATTTTAATACTGGCCTGAGAATTTACCTAATAAACATTGGTTTGTGCTTTATTCTCGCATTCTTAGTATCACACAGTTAGGTCAACGACCATTATGTTCTGCAACTGCTCAGTCCTTAGCTACGGCAGAAACTGTTACAGTTGGTCACACCCATTATAATCTCTAGCCAATCCTTTTACAGGACAGATAAAGCAAGAAGCATGTGACTGAGGTCAGGGGGTTGGTCTGACACTGCACCTCACACACATACTTCATCCAGTTCTTAATATGGCTTACATTTAATACAATTTACTGAAGTGGGATTTTATAGTTTATTGGTGTTTTTAGGGGGGTTGTTTTCAGTTCTGGAGTAAAAATTGGGTTTAGTTCTCCTTTTAAAGGACTTTTGGTTTCACAGTAGTCCTTAGAAGGACTTTTGGTTTCACATAGTCTTAAAAGGACTTTTGGTTTTATCAATGTGTGAACAAAGGGGGGGATAACAGCAAGTATTAACCCACCACATCGAAATCCACACATCAAAGCTCAAGTTCGCTCAAAAAACGAAAAAAATCTCTCCAAACTCCAACACTATCAGCTCTCCAACTAAACTCTCCAACACACTGAAAAAATGGTGTCTGAAAGGTAGCCTTTATACCCAGGGGTTGGCACTACTGTGGTTGGTGAATTTAGGTCAAGTGGCAGAGTCATTTCCATAAATTCGATGATTATTGCGTTTTCAATTTCATTTTCGATAATCATCTACTTTCGATAATCATCTACTTTCGATTTCGATAATTAATCGATTTACGATAAAATCGAAAACTCAAAAATTCGAGTTTCGAAAAATCCGGGAGTTCCGAAAGTTTCGTCGGGACTTCGAAACCGCCGGATTCGAAGCGAAACTGGTTTTTATAGAACCCAAAGTACATCTCTATTCTGTTAGATCAACTGAACTTGAAGTTTAGTCTTGAAGTTATCAACTAGATTCAGAATGACTTTACTAACACACGAACAATGAATTAAGAAAGCCAGTTGTATGACTAGTGAACCGTCATCAAGAACTAACACTACCAGTCAGTTGATCCAACTGAATACATAATACTACAAAATAATCTTTATAGGTTTTAACTAGTTACTACCTCTCCCATTACCATTCATGTTATAGAATGCAATATATGGTTCAAATTACTTTGCAATGCGCCTGAAAGAGACCACTTGTTCTTTCTATCTTCTTCTTCCTTTTAATTCTCAAGCTTTTTGGACCTTATCTCTTCCCAAATTTTTTGAGCTAGAGACACAGAATTTTTACAGATGTTTGAGATACATAGGAGAAGTGTGCTGTTACCTAGTTAAGGAATCTGTGTAACTAAATACCACAGATTATGGTAACCATACTATATGATAATTTGTGAATGAACCTCTTATTAAACACATGCAAACATCTATTAAATGTGGTTCCCTTAAAGTACCTGTTGAAAAGGGTAGAAAGTTTTCATTCCTGATGAAGTTCCCTTCAGAACAAGAAAATGTTGAGGATAGAACTATCAGGTCTTTGGAAACGATCTTTGTCATTCAGGATGGGTGAGAGCATTGGGATCACTGGAGTTCCCTGCAAAATTTTTTTGTTTGAAAAGTCAAAACATGAATGTTACAGTAATTGTCAAATCACTGAATTGCCCAATTTGAGACTGAAAAGTAAACCCTCTATAGTCCCAATGTTCAATTATTTTCTCCATTTTAAACTCAAAAGCATTTCAATCGAATCATCTGAAAATATGGGGAAAGTTAGTTATGTACACCAATATCGGCAATTATTTGAACAGAGACTGACTAGAACTGTGGAAATTTTTCCGACAATACCATGGCTGCCTAAGCCTCTCAATAAATACTATGATCCTCACCAGAAGATCAGGTCACACATGCTTGTTTGCTGATTACTGTGCAATCTTGTGTTCTGTAGCGCTCAGACACATGGCAGCTTTTTATATCCTATACTTAATGTAAAGCCATGGGTTGAAAAAATGAAAAACAATCAGGGAGATTCGATATTTAAAAATAAGAGTGTAAAACCCCCACACATGTAATTTAGGGTTACCGTGGGTTTTAAACTTATTGTACGGGCTGCGCCACTTCCAAAATGAATTCTCTAAAGTTTTGAGCTACTTAATGGGGTATTGCAAGGGGCCGTAAGGGAGTGCATTGTGGGATTGTGGAAAGGTAAAGGCACCGTTTTGTGCTATTGAATCTCCCCATTCATTCTAAAATTTATTTCACTTGGAGTTTTTTTTTTTTTAGGATTCTTTTTTTTTTTAAATGAAGGTAATTAATAAAACTTAATTTAAAGTGACATTGTGTAGATGCCTTAAATATAATTCTGAATTTATTTTTAATTTACCATACCACGGGAATTCTAAAGGTTTACCATAAGGAGTAACCACTCAATAGTTTTTCAGTGTTTCAATACAGTGTATACAGGTTTGAAAATCTACACTTGACTCTTGCTTTGTCTGTTGTTCTCTGGGATTTTGGCCGGTGCAGTGGTCTACAAATTGGATGTGTCTAAAATAGAAACTGTACTAAATAGAAAAAAATAAAATCTTTTATGGTGTCCATAATTATGGTGCAGACAACAAGCGTTGTGAGGTATTATAGCTTTTACTCACTTTTGGAAGAACGTAACCTTTAAATTCATCCATCTCTTGTAGTAGAATGTGGGACATTAGTGGAAAAATGTTGGCAAATCTTTGAGTTTCATATGAATGAGCATTTGTATAGGGCATCAATTCCGGTGTTTCGTGATTGGGCCCGGCTTGATCCAATCACTTTCTCAATTTCTTTCTGGACATTTGCTGTAAAACATGAAACATAATTATAATTGTTGGTTTAAACTAAAAAGATAGATAAAGAGGATAGGTATTGGATATAAAATAAATAAAAAATAGAAAAAAAAATTCAACCATTTTTTTTTAAAGTATGGCTTCCTTGGTTGATGAACTGTGTAAAATACGGCAAACAAACTATGGTGGAATCTGTGCTGCTTATTAAGAGCAAATGTCTGTTTAGTGATTTAGATCATTCTAGTATATATGAGCACTTTCTGTATGAATGCACCTAGGTCCAGGCTATACTTACTACACACTTACTCTCAGAATTCCTAAAATGTATACATTAACATATGTAAAGCACCGTGTTGTTTTATGTATTTATAATGAAGTATGATATTTAGTTTTATAGCAGGAAAGTCTTCCGTGGTCCTCTGGGTGATGCAAACTACAACTCCCAGTATCTCCTGCACCATTCTGCTGTTGTGAATGCTGAAGCTGAGTTTTCTGCAGGACCCCTCACAAGCCATGCTTTTGTTTCCATGCCACCATACCAAAACCATCAAGAATGTTAGTTTTATAATGGAAATGCAAAACAACCACCTCCTAGCTAGGGATGGCCGGTTTGCCGGAACCGAACCCGGATCCGCCGCGATTTATCCCGTCGTGAAGGGCGGATTTTTCCGGATTTTCACCTTCCGAACTTCCGAACCACGGATTTCTCGTATTTTCGGAAATTTTCGAAATTAAGATTTCTCGTATTTTCGGAAATACATATTTTCAAAATGTTCAAAATTACGAGGATTTTTTGTATTTCGAGTTTTTTTTAAAATTTTAATGGGTCCGCTCGCGGATTTTAGATTTTTCAATTTTTCCGAAAATTCGCGGATCCTCGAGCGGACCGGATTTTGCAAGTTCGGACATCTCTACTCCAGCACCAGACGGAACACGGTAAACACACCTCCTGACACACCCTCACAACCACCAGTACCTTCTTTTCCATGCCAACCATACCTAACCCATCAAAAAGTTTCTGAAAATGCAAAAACAACCTCCTGATACCACAAGACATAGGTACACACACCTACTGAAAACACACTCGCAACCTAACCTAACAAAGGTAGGAAAATTACAGTTGGGGTTTAACTTGATAACTCTGAAACCTCAGGAAATATTTGTGTTTGACGATTGTAACCATTAGGGAATTTTCAATGGAAAGATTTCCTGAATTTGGCAATAACGTGGATCAATAACACCATTCCTAGCTAGTAGCACAATTCTCCTGTGTCCGCACATCTGTATAGAATTTTGTGGCTCTAAGATCACTCACAAGTCCTGGCATTGTTCTTAGAGCCAGCCCAATTTTCTCCTGATATTTAGGATAGACTTTTCCTTAAATGCCTCCATAAAAAGATTCCAAACGATATAGGTAGGTAGGGTACCTTATAGATGTCCAACCTTATTGGCCACCTCACTGCCACATGTATTATCCAATAATATATAAGAAGAAAAGGCTGTCCACTAGTCTCGAATAGTTTTCATGGGGAATCCTTCTTTATTAGTGCAACAATACAACAATATTAGTCCAACAATACAACACACAACATTTCGGCACAGTGGCCTTTATCAGGTGTTACAGGAATCCCATGGTTGGCTTTTTATAGCCCCTTCTGAGAACCCTCTAGTGCCCCTTTCACAAAACATAATCAAACATAATTACTCCCTCTGGGAGCATTCTCATATTACATAATACAACCCTTCACAACCTCCCATAAAAGATTAGCAAAGGAGGGTCCCACAGGGTACCCTAGTCACACCTAGATTTGTTGGTATATCCTATGGGGGAACCGGAAAATATTTTTTTATATAACCATCTCCTCATATTGTGGGATGACTATGGAAACACAGGTCATCAATATGTTACCATCATCAGTCCCACTACACCCCCTCTAAGTATGCCCCATTTTCCAGGTTATTACCTGGGTTTAGGGGAGGGTGTGTTTTATGTTTTACCTGTATTTACCTGTAACTCTTTCACTTGTGCCTGCATCTTGAGAACGCCACAGCAGGGCTGAAACGCATTGATGTACATGGAGTTGAATGCACTACATGGCAATCAATGTTATCTCTTCAGTGTTTTTACAGTAGACATGCATGGTAACAGATTAAAGGGTCATGATCTTGACAAAACAGAATGATGTCCCTATATCTGAGCAGCAATACTGGTTTGGTATGAAAATCTGTGTGGAGTGCAAAACCACGTAAATTCTTACTTTGTATCTCTGGGTGTTTCATCATGAAAAACAGTGCCCATTGTATTGTGGTAGAAGTTGTTTTCGGTTTCCAGCAATAAACAAATTGGTTATAAGACTAGTGAAATGTTGATGATGGAAATACAATTCATTATTATTCTTTTCCTGAATATAGACAAAACAAGATGAATGCATTATTTATATAAATTAAAATAAACCAGTAAAATATACAACACACAGAATATTATAACAGTCTCAATAACCATCATCTTTGTAACAGCATAGATTTCATTTATAACCCTACATCACATAAAGTGCAAGTTTAATCTTATTAAAGGAGAACTGTGGTCTCCAAACAGTTAATTTTAAATGAAAGGCCAGTTTCATACCTTTAAAAAACGGGCCATCAACTACCTCTCTACGTGCTCCACAGCCCAAGTATAAAGACATGTGATACATGTGACATTCCTCCTCCTGCTCCTCCACCTCACCGCCAGCGAGCACAGCCTCAAACTTTAGTATCAGGACAGGAGACAGGAGTCCCTCCTCCCCTCCCGCGTGTGTGAAGTGAAGTCCTCCACAGTAAAGTAAGGGAATCTTTAGCTCTCTCACTCTCTCACTATGAAAACTGTTCTCACTCTGCCTGAAAAGGCTGTTTTCACACAGTTTTCTGTAGGGGGGGGTCTGAGTGTCCCATGGCACTCCAAATGGGCTGGGCCATGGGACCCTGAGTAGGCGGGACCATGGGACCCGCAAGTGGGCGGGCCAAGGTACCTGCGGTGGACGGGGCCACATGGGCCCAAAGGGCGCAAATGGAGTGGCCATGGTGTCCATGAGTGGGAGGGAACAAGGAGGGCTTGCAAGAGGAGGGGGTCTGCAAGGGCGGAGAAGACAGGCGCAATTGACTGTCATCCATTAACATGTTTCAAAGCAAAGTTTAGGGGACCTGGTGATGCTGCTGCCATACCACACCACAAATTAAATATCTTCAAAACTATGCAAAATAAACAATGACAATAATTGCAAAAATTCTCAGGATGAAATTTCTGCATTTCACCTAAAGTCATTTTGGACCACAGTTCCCCTTTAAGGAGAGACACAATTAGTATTACATTGTAAAATCTAAAAGACATGGAAACACAACAATATATTCAAATTATTATAACTAACCCCTATGATCTTCTTTAAAGGCAAGTTCACCCTCAATAAAAAATGTATATGGGTAAACCCCACCCCACCTCACCCAAAACAGCAATGTTGAATCTGAGAGATGTAGAGTAACCTGGAATGCTGCCCGATGCCCTGTCTGTCAGCTATATATTACCATACTTACTAAGATGGTACTCACTTTCCCATGGGCCTGACTGTTACCCCAACTTATTATATGACTTCAATTTTCCGTTAAGGCTCGTACACTCAAGCGATTAAAGTATGCAACCAGGTGGTTGTCATTCATGATCCTATGGTTTGGATCACCAACGATGCCCAAACCAGAAGACCACACACATTGTGTGTATGAGCCTTAAGACATAATTATGTTTAAACAAGGATAACTTGGCTAGTTACAAACGATACTTTGCCCTCTTAAATGAGCCTGACGTGAGATACTGTATTCCGCGCACAGGACACTATGTAGCAGTGCAAGGGGGAAAGTATCATTCATGTAACTGCAGTATTGGGCTCACTGAGGGAGACTTGGACTCCTCAGACTAGAGTGTAAAATAAGCCACTATGCCTGCATGTTTGGTTCATATGTTAATTGGATTATTTAAACTAGAAGTCATATATTGTAACATTCCACATATAGATTTTGTAACTTGGCTGTGGTGGTATTATGGAATATGTTTGCCAGTAGGACAAATACCTCTAGCTGCTTGATAAGGAAAGAATCAATTAAATTCCTGGGTCATTTATTCCAGTTCTGTTTTGTGTTTGTAAACATCTCTTTCACAAATGTCGGTAACCTACCGAATAGCGTTTATGGTTTTGTGATTTCCAGGGAGCCAGCGTATTAGAGTTGGAAAGCATTGTAAATCTATTGAGAAAATAAAACATGAATGAAATACTAAAACCTTGTAATTCAGTATATTGACATTGGACACAGTCGGAGCACCGTACTTAAGAAAGGTCTCCGCAGATGCTCCTCAAAACTGCAAGGTTAGGCATTCGGGTTTTCAATTGCTGATTTATATAGTTATAAGTTCCAATCAATGTGCAGCCATAAAATGAAATTTTACATTTTTACTTACCCTTCCCCCAAAGATGCCCCTGAAGATACTTACAAGACCGGTCCCTTGACACTGGGTGCCGCCTCCTGCAAACTGGTTCCAAAACACAGCAGTGAGGTACTTTCTTGGTCACTGTCAGATATTGGCCCCCCTTAATTGACAGCCACGACCAAGGAATCAAGCTGCAAGGGACGGGGTGTTATAATATCTCTAGGGACATCTTTGGGAAGGGTAAGTAAAACTAAATGGGATTTTGGGGGGTTGCTACGCCTATAAGTAAAATGGCATTTTATTGCTGGAAATGCTGAAAGGCATAAATAGCATTAGTATTTTGGTGTAAATGGCTCAGGGACCTGGGAATGGTCTGGGGAACACGTACATATAACCAAAATGTATTAAAAATGAAATTTCTTCCCAAAGTGATGTTCTCAAGGTTCCGCATTATATTTTCGAGTGTTACTGATATCATCAAATTTAGGATTACTGAAATCGAAATTCTGAATTTAAGGGTTACCGAAAGGCAATGTTTTTAAATTTAAAAAAAAAATACGAAAGTCTGAAAAATTTTCGATGGAACTTGAGGTTTGTACCGTGTTAGCCATAGTAAGAGAAGAGAAGTAGAGCTGTGATACCTTTTATTGGCTAACTAGATAAAAATAAATTAAGCAAGCTTTCGGGAGTCCTAAGCCCCCTTCATCAAGCTGGATGTTACAAAACAAACTGAGAAATCACAAACTTATCTACACATAGGGACAGTAAACATCAAACAATTGAACAGATGACCAGGTACAGATACAGACTCAGGGGGGGGATGTGGGAAAAAACTAGAGATGTGAAATGGGCACAAGTAGATAGCTGTAATAATGTGTCCTTTGAAATGGAAAGTGTCTTTTGAAATGTATCAAACAGTACAAGACAGTGTCCTGGTGAGTGGGTTTAGTCTGGGTGGTGATGTAGAATAAGTTGGTATTTGGCCATAAAACCCATTCCTATTTAGTCCTCATTCAGGAATTACATTTCTGATGAATTTGTATTTCCATTCCTTACGCTGTTTTTGATTGTGAAAATGTCCATAAGAATGGTTCTTGAGGTCTTTCATACTGTGCCTCTTTTACAAAAGTGCTCTAAATCTGATATGAAACTGGGTTCCATTTGAACCCACTGTACCCACACTACATTTCTAATAATAATCCCTCTAAAGTGTGGTAAAGACAGATTATTAATCCTATGAAACGTTCTTACAAAATAAGAAAGGTTCAAACATGTTGCTTACCAGGACGGACGGGCTG
Source organism: Hymenochirus boettgeri (assembly GCA_019447015.1). Lineage (NCBI taxonomy): Eukaryota > Metazoa > Chordata > Amphibia > Anura > Pipidae > Hymenochirus > Hymenochirus boettgeri. The sequence continues at coordinate 281,991,015 of CM033473.1, forward strand.
CCCAAAGTCTTGCAATATCTTTAATTAATTCGACTAGTCTCAGAAACTTTGGATTCCGGTTATCAAGCGATGACCAATTAGGATAGACACAATAATATTGCCACACAGCACTTATTACAATGGTGTTCAAGAATCCTTCCCTAAAAAGGATTAACCAAAAGTTCTATATATATTTTATATCAATCAAATTGGCAAAAAATTTTTCATACATCGTACAAGTCACTTTAACAAATGAATTTCGGATATGCACATGCAAGTGTTTTATGCTAACAGGCCCCTATATGCAAGCACCACCCCCCCCCCCAATCAACCCCCCCCCCCAAATCAAACCCTCCCCCCACCCCCACAAACAGGTCAACCTCCCCCACCCTGTGTGCCAAATACAATAAAGAAACCATTTAACAGCACATACAGACAGCAGCTACCAACCAGGGTTAAAGCATAAATCAATGCAGTCTCCAGTGGCAAAACTAGAAAAAAACCTTCCTGTGCCGTTAGTGGCTGCTGAGTGAGACTATGTGGCTGCTTACCAGAGTAGGAGTATAAGGGAGATTTATCATATATAGATACCATATATTGCTGGTTACCAGATAGTTAAATGTAAGGCTAGATTTATCATCTATAGAATTCCAGAGGATGGTAGCTACAAGAGGAAAGGTTTAAGGTGAGAGGGAGCAGTACGAGTGGGGGGTCTGTACAGGAGCTGTTCTGTGATGTGCGGAGGGTACTGGCAGGAACATATGGGGAGACTAAGAGGAAATATAAGGAGGAGCAGCAGAGTGAAGGGATTTAAATTTTAAGAGATATTTTGTATGAAATCGCTGTTTAGCAGGGAGCCATGTTGTTGTGCAGTACAGAGGAGAATTTGGGATCCGGTTTATTAGAACAGCAACATACGTGGGCGGAGTTCAATTATAGACTGAAGGGGAGAGAGGTGTGGAGCAGGAAGACCAGAAAGTAGTAGGTTTCAATAGTCCAGGCGCAATAGGATGAGAGCATGCATAAGCATAGAGGTGGTCGGGAGAGAAAGAGAACCTGCTGATTTTGGCTATATTACAGGAAGAACAGCAGTTTTCCACCTAGTTTTATGTGTTAGAAAATGGAGAGAGAGTCATAAGTTACCCTAGGCAGCGGCCGATTGGATAGGGGAAATGGGGGTATTCTCAACAGAGATGGAGAAAGATGGGACAGGACCAGGTTAGTGGAAAACGATCAGTTCAGTTTTACAAAGATTTAATTTGAGGTAGCATTAAGACATCCGAGGAGATGGTCGGAAGGGGCAGTCGGAGACACGTGATTGGAATCAGGATTAGCGTAGGTGTGGACAAATAATTTGTGTATCTCTTCTGCATATAAACTTTTGAAGCCAAAAGAGGTAACACATCTCCCAGGAAATTAGTGTAGCGGGAAAACAATAAGTTCCAAGAACAGACCCCTGCGGGACCCCCACACCAAGAGGAACCGAGAAGAGTTTGCTAGCAAAGAATAGATAGTTCTGTTCAGAGAGATAGGATCGAAACCAGGATGCCACTTCATTCCGATGCCCAAGAGTGAAGTATCCGCATAAGGAGGGAATGATCGTCCTTTGTTGAAGCAGAAGAGGTCAAGGAGGATAGAATAGAAAAGTGACCATTTGCCTTTGCAACCTGCAGATTATTTATAAACCTTACACAGAGCCTTCTCGGTGGAATGCACAGGACGGAATCCAGATTGCAAAGTATCCTAGGTATGAGCATGAGGTAGTTAGTGATACGGGAGAAGACTATCGTCCAGCAGTTTAGAGGCTATCGTACGAGAGAGACTGGTCATAGTTGGCTAAAACAAGAGGGGTCCAGCGAGGATTTAGTATGGGCTTAACATGGGCATGCTAAAGACAGAAGGGAAAATTCCAGATGTAAGGAGGCTTGAATATGGTGGGTGAGTATAGGGGTAGCAGCTGATTACAGTGCTTCAGTATAACAAGGCATGGGTTGCAAGAGGGGCAGGATGTGAACGGACTGATAGAAGAAGCAAGGACTTCTGAATGGGTCAAAGGAGCAAAGATCCAAGAATAGCAGAGGGAGGCGAGGGGCAACATAATCTGAGAGTCATCCTAGGACAGAGACTGCACACAGATGGACTTCCCTTTATGCTTAAAGTAATCGCAAAGTCCTGGGGAGAGTACAGAGAAAGGAGAGGGTCAGTGGGAGAGGGCGGCAGAAGGGAGTTGGAGAACAGGCGATGTGTGTTCGATGTGTTGTTATTTATGAGTTTCCGGTAAAGTTCTGTTTTTGCCAGCAGGTGCAGAGAGCCTAGATTTGCAGCATGAACTTGTAATGGGAAAGTACAGGACTTTCTCCACGCACGTTCAGCAGCACGTGCGCACACTGCCTATAAACGGGAATTGGGGTTAACCACAAACAGGATTAGATTTCCTCGACTGCTGGAATGCAAGGTGGCAAAAGAGTCTATCGTGTTGTCAGGATAGAATTTAGTAATTACAACGAGTCCGGGTCTCAACTGTCAAAAGGGAGGGAGAGTAAGGACAGGGATGAGATAGTGATCAGAAAGCGGTAGGGGTTCGATTGAAAAAGACGAGATAGAGAGGTTTTTAGTGAAACCTAGGTCCAGGAAGTGCAGGGGATCTGGAGATCTGGCTACCATTCACACATAAATGTAAATATCTTAAAAACTTGTAATTTTCAGAAATACTCAGGAAAGCCTTCCTATCAATTTACCTAAAGTCATTTTGGACCACGTTACCCTTTAAGATCCAGAGAGCTAGAATCATCCTCCTACTGCAGTCTTGTTTGAAGGTATGACAGAACTTTTCAATAAAAGGCATTGTGAATGAAGATCACAGGATGAAAATACATCTAGTTGCTTTACAAGGAATGAATCACTAAGATTTCCTGGGGTCATTTATGTCCAGATTAGAGTTGTGCATCTAAATCCTCTTTAATAAATGTCTGTAAACTCATCGGCATATCATGGATAATTTTTGATTCCCAGGAGCCACGTGTTAGTTGGAAATGCATTGTAATCTATTCAGGAAAAAAAAAAATAAAAGCATTAATTTAACTATATTCTGTGCTGCTTGGACAAATTCATTATTTTAAAGGTCTGTCCAAAATGCATGGTATGGGTTTTGGGATTTGGATATTAATATACTAGTAATATCTATTATTCATTATTTCAAAGAAACAACTAACATATAAGCAGTGGCAAATAAACTATTTGTCCTGTTGTAAATAAGATGGCTGAACTTCCTAAAGTTAGTTCATTTCTGAACTACTCGATTCTAATGTTTGTAAACTAACCCTTAAAGTCATGGGAAAATAGTTTAAAAATTTCTAGTTAATTACAAATAAATAGCAATACTACTGTAATGCTCTGACACCTTGGAAATGGTCTGGAAGACATGCCCTATCACCAAAAACTCTGTCTCTGCATACTAAATTTGAGGGTTATCACCAATTCGAGGGTTACCGAACAAATACTTCTAAGGGATACCAAACCGAATGATACATTTGAAGTTACTGAAATTGAAAATACATTTGAGTGCTACCGAACGATACATTTGAGGGTTAAGCCAAAATGAACATTCGAGTGATATCGGCAAATGTAACTTCTTATTGTTTTTGCAAAACGGAAACATTCGAGGGTTACCACTGAAACGGAACATTTCGAGGGTTACCACTGAAACGGAACATTTCGAGGGATATGCGGAAACGCCGCATTCGAGGGTTTATCTGTGAAACAGTAATTTGAGGTATAATGCAGAATCAGAACATTCGAGGGATATCCCAAAGTACCACATTGGAGGTTATTACCAACGTACGTCGCATTTGAGGGATGGTCGGAACGGTACATTCAAGGATTATGGCCAAAATTGAGGGTTACAGCCGTATGCAAATTAGATAATCATCGAAATATGTCCGCGAGCTTGGAAACCCGAACTAGTTTGGGAGGTTCTAAAAGTCAGGTTTATCCGAACTTTGAAAGTTTGGTTGAAACTCGGGTTCAGGTTGTTTTTAGTCCCCCTAGTGGTAAAGAGAATTCTAGAAATAGCCAAACCAACAGCACAGGGAAAGATGCCCTATTTATAAAAGATCAACAATTCTATGTCAAAAAATGTTGCTTACCAGACTGACGGGTGCCCAAACCTTGAAATGTCTTTAATTAATCTGACAAGTTCTCAGAACTTTGGATCCTGATTATCAAAACGATGGCCGACTATTATAGACACAATGATATTTGCCACAGCAGACCTAATTACAGTGGTGTTCCTAGTGCATTCCCAAAATAAAATAAAGAAATAAAATGATTGTAAAATAACACTAACATATAATCGATTCTTAGTGTTCTTACTCATTACTATTCACTATATAAATAAAAAAGTCAGATGTGCGTGCGCTATAGCATAGTAAGAAGCCAGAAGCAACGGAAAACAGGGTGTCTCATTAGTGGATTGTGCTCGCCGCTAAGTTTTCATGCTGCGTTCCCGGCTCCTGTTACATTAGTTGAGACGGGAGGTAACACTCGCTCTTTTACCTCCCAATCTTTATTAATGAGCAAATGGGTAGGTTTTATTTTTGACTGAAAACAGGACCCACGGAAGCACACCAATCCACACAGGTGCAATCCACCAGCCCCCACCCTTAGGGCAATACAATATATACAGACAAATGGAGGAGCACACTACTTCACACAATTTGTGATATTTATTGACCAAAAACATACAGGTTTTGGGGATATAAGGTCCCCTTACTCAGGTATCCCCGTTTTTTGAGTGAACCTATCCTTTAAACGTAATAGACTGTTAAAAGGGTAATCTGATTGGTTTGTTGCAAATTAACCCACAGGCAAATTATTTTAATGAGATTATTAACTTATACAAATATAATGGGCCATACAATAAACTCTCTGGTGCATTGTTCACTAATAGGGTCATATCAGAGGACACGTGGACATCCTTTAAGGTGGAAGGAAAAGAAGTTTCATCTTCAGTTTAGGAAAGGTTTCTTTACAGTGAGACGGTGAAACTGGAACTGTCTTCCGCAGATGTGTAATGGCAAGTTCATTAAATAGCTTTAAAAAAGGCCTGGATGATTTTCTAACTGAAAAATATTGGAATTACTGGTATTAAGAATATAGATCTGGTTGATCCCTGATGAGTTGCTGGGAGTATTAGTGCGAGATGGAATCAATAAGCTTGTATAAAACATAAACAGAACGACCTTTAAAAGTTTAAACATTTCCACACAAATAATCACTTTCTTCTTAATTTTGTCTTCTATTAAATCCTGTTTTTGGGTCCCCTCTTCAATTATTGATGGTCATGCGTAATATAAGGGGGACATGCAATAAATTTCCTTTTACAACTTACCTTGCTTGTTCCACGATGGAAGTAACCCCTTTGCGACCATTATTACAATGGGAATGCAAGTGGTAAGTTGTGGCATTTTGCACAGCATTAAACCAAATTCAAAAACCTTTTTTGTGCAAAAAACTAGTGGAAACATCATTGCTAAATTATTGAATCTCTTGCTCTGCACTAATTCCAAAATCTTTGGAAATTGCTCGGACAATGCAAATGAGTAGAAATCCATGCTAACCCCATAACAACTGATGGCAAACTGCGGCTCTCCAATGTTTGAAACTACAACTCCCAGAATTCCTTGCTCCCCTCTGTAGTTTGAGGAATGCTGGGAGTTGTTTTTTTCAACATCTGGAGTCCGCAGTTTGAGGATCACCGCCATAGTACATTGGGTACCATGGGTTAGTCACCCTCGCGTTATAAAAAATAATGATATTTCCACTGAGCTTTCGAATTATCTCCAGCTTTTTGATGGTATAAAAGGGACCCCAAACATAAAAACCGGAAATACACTGCTCCTTCTTTAGCATAAGGCTTTAGGTTAGTTGTAAACACAAAACCAGCACAATAATCATTGCCTAATTGCATTGCTTGCTGCACTGCTATTCCAAAGTCAAAATATAATTAATCACTTCTCTGCTCCTTATATGGCACTTTCCCTTTATTTCACAATACAAGAGATCTGATTTTTTTTATAATATATATTCAACACACTTTAAACATCACTAGTCTCGCAGTGTTCGGCTGAACTATGAGTTTGACGATCTCAAACTATCCGTACACTATCTGAACTAGTTCTGGTTTTCTGAACTTGCTGACCTATTTTCGATAAATATAAAATTCTTGAATCGTAACCCTGAATGTAACATTGGAATTCTGTAACCTTTGAATATATCCTTCAATTTCGGTAACCCTTGAATGTATCATTCAGTTAACCCTCGAAAGTAGTGCTCAATTTCATTAGCCCTCAAATTTAGCAGTTGATTTCAGTAACCCTCGAATGTTGTGGTCAATTTCGGTAACCCTCGAATGTATCATTCAGTACCTTCAAATGTAGCAGTCGATTTTGGTAACCCTCAAATGTATGTTCTGTAACCCTCAAAAGTATAGAATGGTAACCCTCAATTTGACCATGACCCTCAAATGTATTGTTCGGATACCCTCAAATGTATCGTTTGGTAACCCTCTAATGTTCGTTGGTAACCCTCTAATGTATAATTCGGTAACCCTCTAATGTATCATCAGTAACCCTCTAACGTATCAGTATCGTAACCCTCTAATGTTATCGTTGGGTAACCTTGAATTGGCCATAACCCTCGAATGTAACGTGCGTAAACCCACAATTGCCTGATTGTGGGGTTAAAGAAGTGTTTAAAGTGTTTTGGTGATATGTTCATGTTCCCCTGACTATTTCCCGGTGCCTCAGCCATTTACAGTAAGTTTACCATTGTTATTTTAACTGTATTTCTGAAATGTTCTATTTCCTCCCATTGACTTAATGGGTTAGTTCAGACTTCCGAACTTCGTAAAAGAACTGAACTTCAGGAAGTTCAGCTTTCTCTAGTTGTTACAAAACTGAAATAAAATGGTTAAGTCAGTCATAGGCATGTGGAAATGTCCCCCTTTTTAATGTGCCAGCAGGAAAGTTGACCCATTATTTGATTGCATTACAAAATGAATGGCCTGTTTGCTTAGTGGATTTCTACTGGCTTTTTGATCACATGTTTGAATGGACCTTATTAATTACGATATTCAGGGGGGAAATGCAATCTATACTTGGGCATCATTGAATTATGTATTGAAACATTGATGGTATCAGACTACCCATAATGAATAGACAGTCAGTATGATTACAATCAGCTCTATTCACACTTGCTTTAGTTATTAAGAAAATAGTTCACTAACCTTTAGAATCTATTAGACCGATACTTCAACAACCGTGTCTAACTTCCGGGATTGTGAAATTGTGAATCTTGTTGAACTCCCTGAGCTTATTACGTTTGCCTGACAAGGTTTCCTATTATGAACACACAGTCCCTCCCTCTACTAATTCCATTGGTTTGATAGATGTCATTAAAGGAAAGTAACACACAAAAAATTGACAAATATCAGTATGTTTTCGATATAGCGTACATCGAAGCACACATTCTCTGTGTGCTATTTATCTGCAGACACCAATACCAATAGATGTAATAATAAGTACCAGATGTTTCTGAATTCATTAGTAACAGTAGAAACCGTAACAAGTAACCTTTAAGGTGGTTGAGGAAGGTGAGTAGAATAGGGGAACATAAATTGTGGCTTGCTCAAGACAACAACATTGTATTAGGTTTAGAAAAAGGTGTGGGTGTAACAAAATCAGATTAAATATATGTTAGCAAATAAATTCCGATGTAAAACATCTCACACAGATAGACTTCAACATCAAGATTAGAAAGGAGCACCACACAGCAATCAACACTGCAATAACTTTAATGGCGACATGTTTCGACCACACAGGGTCCTTTTCTCAAGCAGAATAGACTTGTTCACATATAGATTAATATTGGTGATATAGCACAATGTCTCAACCTTTGACATAGGGGCCAGACCCAACAGACCCAGGAGACCTGGTTGTCTAACGGCAAACAGAGATGTTATAAATTGTGGGTTGTTAGCATGCAGGTCCAGGCTAATGGTGCCTGACTTTCCTCACCCCGGCGACGCAGGATAGTAATTAAAGGCAGGTTCTCTTCTCTAAATACCATTATGATTTATCACATGCCCTGTGGATACTACTATGTAGGTAAAACTACCTGAGAGATTGGCTAATCAATAATGTATTTTGGGAAGATTGTGCTGTACCTTATTTTCCTATTGTATCTGATGTTGTGCATTTTATGGAATGATGATTGCCACAAATGGTTAATATTTTTTAATGTAGAGGTTCCCTGAAATAGGAAAATTTATAAAGGGTTAGGCAAGGGTCCACAAAAACACTGCTATTGGGCTATGAATCCCTTGTAATATGCAGATGGGATACACCGGGTCAGAGGGCGACTATGATTAGATGACTGAATAATATGTTAGACTGATTATATACTGTACGTAAATTATATGTTATTTGTTCCTTATATTTATTCCCATGTACTAGATGGACAATAGGAGATTCATCATACGTTTAACATTCTAATACTCTAATGTTCACTTCAGATTATAATTCTTATAGGGTTATTCATAAAAAGCTCTAATCGTTTAAAATGGTGCTAATTTTGCCCAACCAATCAGATGTTAGCTTTCAAATGCTAATAAGATCTGATTGGTTGGGGCAAATTTAGCACCATTTTAACGATAAGAACTTTTATTGAATAACCCTGATAGTTCCTTAGGGACAGTAATCCTTTATCTGCATTTGCAAACTGTATACAATGGATAAATTGATGGTGGCCCTAATCCATAGATACATATTGTCTGATACCGGATATTGGATAATTATCGCTCTGTGTATAGTGCCCACTGACATAATTGTATCATGGTGGGCAGAAATTTTGATAATATTGATCCATCTATGGCCACCACTAGACTAATTAATCACACTTAAATGAAGCGTCGGAGATTGCATGAGAACACATCAACAAAAGAAAAACAGGGAGATAATGTTCTTATGTTAAAATTATGTTAATTTTGCCTCAACCAATTCAGATGTTATTTACCTTCGAAAGCTAACATCTGATTGGTTGGGGCAAAATTACACCACTTTTTAACTATAAGAACTTTTATTACATCTCCCTGAAACTCCTTTAAGGGGTCAGTTGGGCATCAGGATGGTTATAAGTTGTCTAGAATTGAACATACAATCTATCTGCCCTGTATTTATTTAAAACACCGTTCTTCTATGTTTAAAATCAAATTACTTAGTTGTACCCTTTTTGTTAATGGATGTGGAAAATAGTTTGGCAACAACGACACAGAGGACAATTTGAAGGGGAAAAAGGGGTTGTAGCATATTCATTTTCTGTTTTGCCTAAGTCAGTTACCACCTAGGGAATCATCGGGCTATTGGGCATGTGTGATAACTAGTGGGTAGGGAGGGGTATCAAAAAATGCAGACTCCATGGGTCAACTTTAACCATGAATCAGTTACAGTATCCTTACAGTAAGCACTATAACACCATGCATTTCATTTCACTTTAGTTCCCTTTTAATGTATATTATTGACAATGACAAGCCACTTTCCCTGAAATTATAAAGTTTCTAAATTCTAGTCATTTATGTAATAAGTGTTTTTACAATGAATATAATCTAGATTTGAGTACGAGGCTAGCACACATTTATGGTTATGAGGATACTGGTGAACCCAATGCCAAAGAGATCAAAATTGGTCCCTGGGGGAGCCCGCAAAGTAAAGTTCTGTAAAGTTCTTGTAAAGAACAGAAAGTTTCCATTTTAGCCAGATTCTCCCCACACAGCTTCTTCTCCCTAAAAATAATAATAAAAGAGTAATAGGATGAACCAGGTAGTATATCACTTACACCTAGATTTAGCACCAGGTTCTACTAGTGTTAGACACAGCTAACAATTTATTTGCAATGCCTTGTGTAAACATCAATAGTCATTTTTTTTTTTTTTACAGGAAAACACATAAATGTACAGTATTATTAATATCTTTGGTATTATGTTATAGAGATGGCGAAACTGATGAGTTTCGTCCCGTTTTCGGATTTTCGAAATTTCGAGAAAATTCATAGAAGTCTATAGGAGAAAAAATTCGAAAGTTTCTATCAATTGTAAGGATAAATAGTAATAGTAGGTTACTGTAAATAACACAGGGACCTGGGAATGGTCTGGGAACCCGTAATAAAGTAAAATTCTTTAAATATCTTTCCTCACAATCGGGCTGTTTTCATGGGGTATTTTCGAGGGTTACCGAAATCGAACATTACTTTCGAAGTTACCGATATCCACAATAACGCGGGTTACTGAAATCAGATTGTACTTCGAGGGTTGCGAAAGCGGCACAAACATCGAGGGTTACCGAAATCGATCGCTACTTTTCGAGGGTTGATGGACTTACGATTACGAGGGTTACCTGGATTCGTACAATTATCGAGGGTTACCGAAATTGATCCCCACTTACGATACAACTTTTCGATATTTACCGAAACGATCCATGCTTTCGAGGGTTCCGAATTCGATAGCTACTTTTCGCGGTTACGTCGCTGTACATTCGGATATTACCATATCGACGTGCGGTTTCGCTTGATTACCGAAAGCGGCCATTCTGCTTCCGCGGATTACCGAAAGCGGCCGATCTGCTTTCGGAATCTCTTCCTGGCAGCTTGTTCTGTTTTCCCACTAATATAATCTGCATCACACCTCACTTTCAGCCAGATGCCTAGTATGGAGTGCGAGCGGTATATGGTGGCCTACCTGGCCAAAAAATTATGAACGTGTCGGCTGGCACCCCCATATAAAGTTGCGCATTACGCATCATGTGCATTGCAGCGGAACTGCAAACTAAATACAACATCAGCCAGACCATCTTCCAGCTGCAGAGGAGATGGTCTGACTTGAAGAGGCAAGCGGTCCAGCTATGTGACTGACATAGCCAACAGAGCGGAAGGCAAGTATCACAGTTTTAGACATTTTTTTTCTGCTTGATTGTTATATAAAATGTTATATAAAATATTATCTCATTTATTTGTACTTTTTTGAACATCACATAAATAATTGTCAGAGAAACTTTTTGTTTATTTAAGAGTTTATTGCATGTCAGCCATTCACTATATGTTAGTTAGGGCTATGCCACACTTGCGCGTTTTTCGCGCGCGTTTGCGCACGCGCTTCGCGTTCGCACCCACGATTTTTGCTAAAATGGAAATCGCGCGGGAGTGCGAAAATTCCAGCGATTTCCGATGCGCATGCGATTGCGCGCCGTTCCGTTTTGGTAACCCATGCGTTCACCATTTTTGGTGCGTTAACGCATGCATTCCATAATGCAAAAAGGCGAAAACGCATGCGCAAAAACGCAACGCAAAACGTGCGATAACGCTCGCGATTGGGGTGCGTGATTCCTTGCGTTGCAGTGTGGCCTCACCCTAAAATTAATTATTGTTAATGAATAATGGTGGGGCATTAAAAAGCCCAGCAAAGCTGTCGTCACCGTCATATTAATTGATTTTTTTATATAATCTTACAAAGAGAAGATACAGAGACTAAAGGGTCCACACCACCACTCCTCCCCTCCTTCGCCCCTCCCTCCTCCTTCGCCTCCTCCTCCTCCTTCGCCTCCTCAGCCTCCGGCACCACCACAAGGCAAGTATCAGTTTTAGCATTTTTTTTTCGACCTTGAGGCTGAGGCCACACTGCAACGCATTGAAGCGTGCTCCGCAATTCCCGTGCATTGTCTCGCATTTGCACACGCAATTTCAATATTATGCAAGCAATTGTGCAAAAAAAAAGGGTGTCGCATGTGTTACCAAAATGGACAGGCATGTGCAATCGCACGTGCTGGAAATCACAAGAATTGGGCATTCCGTGATTTCCATGGTATTAAAATCGTGAGTGAAATTGAGTGCGTAAACACATAAAAAACGAGTTAGTGTGGCCTACCCTGATTGTTATATAAAGTGTAAAAGCATTAAAAGTGCGCAAAGCTGTTTCTAACCGTCAATATTAATATATATTTTATTTTTTATATAATCTTACAGAAATGGAAGCACAGGAGCCCGGCCTATCCCCTGCTTCGCCACCAGCACCAACACCATCCATGGTGCATGATGATGGCCGTATGGCCCGTATGGAAGGGCCATACAGTGTACGCACGCAACATCCGGAGGCTGCAGCGGATGTTGCTTATATTAAAAGAAACTTTTTTGTAATAGTTTTTTTATATATACATCACCCACACACACACACACATATATATATAAATTCTTTATCTTTATTCTACCTTTAAAATGTTTCTTTATAATATACTGCACACATAATTATATCCATCCCAGGCACACTGTACTACAGGAGCTGCACCGCTTTAGTAGTTAGGTCAAAACATGTGACACCACAAAGGGTGTAAACATTTGGCATGGACAGCAGGCAGGATTGACCACAGGTACAACATTAGCCACAGAGTAGCTGGTGCAGCTGTATACAATGGTCAAAACAGGTGACCACCACAAGGGTTTAAACATTTGGCATGGACCAGCAGGGTTGACCCACAGGTATAAACATTAGCCACAGAGTAGCTGGCGCAGCTGTACACAATGTCAAACAGGTGACACCACAAGGTGTAAACATTGGCATGGGCCGCAGGATTATTGACCCACAGGTAAAAACATTAGCCACAGAGTAGCTGGTGACAGCTGTACACAATGGTCAAAACAGGTGAAACCACAGTGTAAACATTTCTGGGCCAGGCAGGGTTGACCCACGGTATAAACATTAGCCACAGACAGCTGGTGCAGCTGTACACAATGGTCAAAACAGGTGACGCCACAAGGGTGTAAACATTTGGCATGGGCCAGGCAGGATTGACCCACAGCAGGTATAACATTAGCCACAGATTAGCTGGTGCAGCTGTACACAATGGTCAAAACAGGTACACCACCAGTGTGTACACTTTGGCATGGACCAGGCAGGATTGACCCACAGGTAGAAACATTAGCCACAGAGTAGCTGGTGCAGCTGTATAACTTGGTCAATCAGGTGACAACACAAGGTTTAAATTATCAGCCATGATAATAGAGTCACACATAACTGACCCTACACTGGAAAAATTAGCCGTTACACAGCTTAAATGAGGTAGAGCGGGTAGGACCATACATGACCCTACCAATAGAAAAATTAGCCACTTGCCAGCGGAGCTGGCATTAGCTAGCCCTCAAGGTGATCATGAGCAGTGGGAAGGAGCAGTATGGGTAGCAAGGGGCAACAGGCCTTCAGTCACAGACATCAGCAACAGGATGCTGTACTGAGATGTGATCCATGCCTCATTCATCTTAATGAATGTCAGACGGTCCACATTCTCAGTTAGAAGACGATGTCCTCCTCTCCGTAACAACACCCCCTGTGGCACTGAAGGTCCTCCTCCGAAGGACACTGATGCCGGGCAGGACAGGACCTCAATGGCATGCTGTGCCACTCCGGACAGATATCAGCCTCGCCACCCAATAGTCCATTGGATCCTCAGTCTCTGATGAGTCACACCCGGCCCTGGTCCGATGTAGTCAGTGACCTGGCGACTGAGGTATTGCCTGTTGGAGCGCCAGTAATGGTCCTGGAAGCTGGGCTGGAAAATAGTCGGAAGTTGGCCACGAGACCACCTCCAGTACTGCTCTTCCTCTCGCACAGGGGGGCGTGGCCCTGTGCATCCAAACACAATCATGTGCTGTTGGCCTTCTAGCACTTGGGAAGGCAAAACAGAGGTGAACGCAACAGCAACGCCTCATAGTTCTGCATTCCCCTTCCCTGTGAGATGCTGGGATGAACTCAGACATTTTACCCTTGTAGCGGGATCTACAAGTTGTGCCACCCAGTATGCTCCATCTCCTTGATGGCCTTAATCCGTGGGTCCTTGCGCAGGCATTGCACATAAAGGAGCATATCTGACGCAAATTGCCTGCCCAGAGGACCCCATGTCCTCTGTGTCACTGAGGACTACAGTGTCGGATTCAACCTCTCCCCAACCACGGATGACATGTGGTACTTGGGGGTGGAAGTGTACCCCTAGAAAACACCCCCATTTCCACTGGTTCCAGGTCAACAAAATCCTCCTCCTCCTCATCAGACGGCTGCTCTGTACCGTGATCCCTGGGCTCAGAAAGAGCCACGGTATCGTCATCCTCCTCGTCACGTAGCTGCTGCTCTGCGGCTAGTGCCCTGTCAAGGATGCCGCGTAGCATGTGCTCGAGGAGGAAACCAGAGGGATGGTATCCAGATGGTGGCTCATCACGGCTTACCACCTGGTGGCCTCCTCAAAAGGCGCAAGCACACGACAAGCATCCCTAAGCAGCCGCCACTCCTGCCTGGGTACAGGAAAACCAGGTCCCCAGAGCCTGAACTTGTACTGTAATGGTACAAATAGTCCATGATGGCTCCCTTTGCTGGAGCAGCCTCAGCATCATCATGAGACTGAGTTCCAGCGGGTGGGGGTGTCGCATATCAATCGGTCTGCGGCAGCTGGTGCTGCTGCTGGAACTCTGACAGAAGAGCTGTGGCAGTGTATGAGACCATCTGAAGTGCTCGACACCCTCCTAGCATGCCTCAGTACATCCTGCAGGCCAGGTACTTGCTAAGGAACCGCTGGACAACCAGGTTGAGAACAGTGGGCTAGGCAAGAGCGTGTGTGACTTTGCCCAAGAGAAGGGCAGATGATGATAGTAGTGGCATTGTCCAAACACGACCTTGCCTACTGAGAGGTGGCGGGGGGTCAGCCACTTCTCAGCTTGCCCTTGCAGTGTTGCCAGCAACTCTGGCCCAGTGTGGCTCCTATCACCAAGGCACAGAAGCTGCAAACTGCATGGCACCTTCTCACCTGGCAGAAAATAGGCTCTAGGGGGGCACAGGCCTCTCTGAGAGAGGACTTACCAGTATGAGGAAGTGGTGAGACTGGCATTCACCAATACGTGGTGGTACCACCCATCTCCCCACTTGTGCCCCGTGCTGCGTCTCTGCCACTAGCAGCGTGACCCACTGGGCAGTAAAAGACAATACTGCCCTCGACCATACTTGCTGGACCACGAGTCCGTAGTAAGGTGGACACGCTTGCCCACACTGTGTCCAGCGAAGCAGCTATATTGCCCTGCAGGTGTTTCGTGCAGGGCTGGTACTGCCTTCTTGGCAAAATAATTATGGCCAGGGACTTGCCACTTTGGTGTGGCAATAGCCACAAACTCTCTGAACGCTGCACTGTCTACCAGGCTGAATGGTAGCAGCTGCACCGCCAGAAGTTTTGCTAAGCTGGCATTGAGACGCTGTGCTTGGGGGTGACTGGGGGATAGCTTCTATCTTCGCTCCAATAACTAGGAAGAGAGACCTGCCTTTTAGTGGACGAACCAGCAGCTGTGTCAAGCGCCTCTTAACACCCGCTTGCTGGG
This sequence comes from Hymenochirus boettgeri, assembly GCA_019447015.1. Classification (NCBI taxonomy): domain Eukaryota; kingdom Metazoa; phylum Chordata; class Amphibia; order Anura; family Pipidae; genus Hymenochirus; species Hymenochirus boettgeri. Next base: position 282,006,447 of record CM033473.1, read on the forward strand.
GCCAAACGTGTCTCTCCTCCCAACTTCCACTGGTGAAGCATCTGATGAAGCTGGAGGGGGAGGAGTGGTGGCTCCTTGGGCATGAGAAGGGAACGTGCAGGTGCCTGTACATTCTTTGTATGTTGCTCCCACCCGAGCTCTGTGGTGCAGCACCATATGCTTCCTCTAGATGTCGTGCCCAGTTAGAGGTGGTCTTCCCACGGCTAACACGTTGCAGCACAGACTGCACACTCTGCAACCGTGGCATCACCTGGAGCCAATTGAAAAATCCCCACACTGCTGAGCCCCCACACTGCTGAGCCACTGGCCCGCCTTGGAGGCAGAGTTCACCTCTGTTGTGGAGCACTGGCACCAGATTCTAATGGTGTCCTGCCTCCACGCGCAGTACTAGGTGCGCTGCTGCCTCTGCCCCTGACCCCGTCCTCCTGCCTCGGTACAGCTCGTGCTCTGAGCCCTCCCTCAGACACACTCCTCCTGCTCCTCCTCTCCCACTTGTGGCACCCATGAATGGTCCGTGACATCATCTAACGATCCCCCTCCTCATCACTGGAGGCTTTGTCACTAAAATGAGCAGCTTCAGCTGGAACTCCCCCCTATATTAGTTCCCTGGCTGCTTATCTCTGGCTGCTGCATGATAAGCTCAGCCTCCTGCCCCCCTGTGCACTGAACACTTTCTTCCTCTGCCACAGGCTCAGGAAGGACTGTGCGTCAGTGCAAGCTCCTCCTCGACCACACTAGTGCCACACATGTGTGGGAAACATTTCCTGTGACTCCTCCTCCGGATCCCTGAAGGTTTGGACCATGTGGTCAAATAAACTCCTGATAGACCGATCAGGGTCCATTGCCCATAGTAGGAGCCACAGGGAGAAGGGGCAGGCACATTATCATGGTGGCAGCTCGTCTGTTCTGTGCCTGTTGGAGGTGGAAGGGGAAGGCTGAGTTAATCCAGTCGACTACCTGCCTTCCTTGATCATGATTGATAGCCTAGCCCGGCTACCCCGAACATATCGGGCAATGTTGCCCTGCCCTGTGAAGCCAGTGGCTCCTGCCCAGCAACAGCAGACTGCATGGGCCCACCTCTGCCTCTAACATCACGTGCAGAGGCACTTCTTCCTCTTCCTCTGCCTCTCCTCCTTGCCCTGCCTGGCATTTTGCTCTCCCTATTATCTGGTGTATATATATATATATATATATATATATATCTGTATATATATAATAATACTGTCACACTATACAGACAGAAGAAATAAAACACACCTAGCCCTCTAAAAACTTACAGAAATTGTCCAAAGGACTTAAAAGGATGGGTTAGTCCTTAAAGGACAACTAAAGCCACAAAACAACACTAAACCAGAAGGCAGAACACCTTGATATAAAACTAATAATTGTGTCTTACTTCTCATTTTAATACTGCGCTGAAATTTACCTAAAAACATATGGTTTGTGCTTTATTCTCAGCATTCTAGTATCACACAGTTAGGTCAACGACCATTATGTTCTGCACATGCTCAGTCCTTAGCTACGGCAGAAACTTGTACAGTTGGTCACACCCATTAATAATCTCTAGCCAATCCTTTTACAGGACGATAAAGCAAGGAAGCATGTGACTGAGGTCAGGGGGTGTGGTCTGACACTGCACTCACCTACACACAGATACTTCATCCAGTTCTTAATATGGCTTACATTTAATACAATTACTGAAGTGGGATTTTATAGTTTATTGGTGTTTTTAGGGGGGTTGTTTTCAGATTCTGGAGTATAAAAAATTGGGTTTAGTTCTCCTTTAAAAAGGACTTTTGGTTTCACAGTAGTCCTTAGAAGGACTTTTGGTTTCACAGTAGTCCTTAAAAGGACTTTGGTTTTATCAATGTTTGAACAAAGGGGGGGATAACAGCAAGTATTAACCCACCACACTGAAATCCCACAATCAAAGCTCAAGTTCGCTCAAAAAAACGAAAAAAACTCTCCAACTCCAACACATCAGCTCTCCAACTAAACTCTCCACACACTGACAAAATGGTGTCTGAAAGGTAGCCTTTTATACCCAGGGGTTGGCACTACTGTGGTTTGGTGAATTTAGGTCAAGTGGAGAGTCATTTCCATAATTCGATGATTATTGCGTTTTCAATTTCATTTTCGATATCATCTACTTTCGATAATCATCTACTTTCGATTTCGATAATTATCGATTACATAAAATCGAAAACTCAGAAAATTCGAGTTTCGAAAATCCGGGAGTTTCCGAAAGTTTCGTCGGGACTTCGAAACCGCCGGATCGAAGCGAAACTGGGTTTTATTAGACCCCAAGTACATCTCTATTCTGTTAGATCACTGAACTTGAAGTTTAGTTCTTGAAGTTATCAACTAGATTCAGAATGACTTTGTACATAACACGAACAATGAATTAAGAAAGCCAGTTGTATGACTAGTGAAACGTCATCAAGAACTAAACTACCAGTCAGTTGATCCAACTGAATACATAAAATACTACAAAATAATCTTTATAGGTTTTAACTAGTTACTAAACTCTCCCATTACCATTCATGTTATAGAATGCAATATATGGTTCAAATTACTTTGCAATGCGCCGAAGAGACGCAATCTTGTTCTTTCTATTTCTTCTTCTTCCTTAATAATCTTCAGCTTTTTGGACCTTATCTCTTCCCAAAGTTTTTGAGCTAGAGACAACAGAATTTTTTCAGATGTTTGAGATACATAGGAGAAGTGTGCTGTTACCTAGTTAGAATCTGTGTAACTAAATACCACAGATATATGGTACCATACTTATATAGATAACGTGATGAGAACCTTCTTATTAACACACATGCAAACATCTTATTATGTGAGTTCCCTTAAAAGTACCTGTTGAAAAGGGTAGAAAGGTTTCATTTCCTGATGAAGTTCCCTTCAGAATCAAGAAAATGTTGAGGTAAACTCATCAGGTCTTTGGAAACGATCTTTGTCATTCAGGATGGGTGAGAGCATTGGGATCACTGGAGTTCCCTGCAAAAATAGTTTTTTGTTTGAAAAAGATCAAAACATTATGTTACAGTATTGTCAAATACTGAATTGTATCCAATTTGAGCTGAAAAGTAAAACCCTTTTCTATAGTCCCAATGTTCAATTATTTTCTCCATTTTAAACTCAAACATTTCATCGAATCATCTGAAAATATGGGGAAAGTTGTTATGTACATCCAATAGTCGGCAATTATTGAACGAGACTGACTAGAACTGTGAATTTTTTCCGACAATACCATGCTGCCTAAGCTCTCAATAAATACTATGATCCTCACCCAGAAGATCAGGTCACACATGCTTGTTTGCTGATACTGTGCAATCTTGTGTTCTGTAGCGCTCAGACACATGGCAGCATTTTTAATCCTATACTTAATGTAACAGCCTATGGGTTGAAAAAATGAAAAACAATCAGGGAGATTCGATTTTAAAAATAAGAGTGTAAAACCCACCACATGTAATTAGGGTTACCGTGGGTTTTAAACTTATTGTACGGGGCTGCGCCACTTCCAAAATGAATATCTCTAAAGTTTTGAGCTACTTAATGGGTATTGCAAGGGGCCGTAAGGGAGTGCATTGTGGGATTGTGGAAAGGTAAAAGCACCGTTTTGTGCTATTGAATCTCCCCATTCATTCTAAAATTATTTCACTTGGAGTTTTTTTTTTTTTTAGATTCTTTTTTTTTTTAAATGAAGGTAATTATAAAACTTAATTTAAAGTGACATTGTGTAGTGCCTAATAATTCTAGAATTTATTTTTAATTTACCATACCACGGAATTCTAAAGGTTTACCATAGATAAACACTCAATAGTTTTTCAGTGTTTCAATACAGGTATACAGGTTTGAAAATCTACCCTTGACTCATTGCTTTGTCTGTTGTTCTCGGGGATTTTGGCCGGTGCAGTGGTCTACAAATTGGATGTGTCTAAATAGAAACTGTACTAAATAGAAAAAAATAAAATCTTTTATGGTGTCCATAATTTGGTTGCAGACAACAAGCGTTGTGAGGTATTATAGCTTTACTCACTTTTGGAAGAACGTAACCTTTAATTTCACATCTCTTGTAGTAGAATGTGGGCATTAATTGGAAAATGTTGGCAAATCTTTGAGTTTCATGAATGACAGCATTTGTATAGGGCATCAATTCCGGTGTTCTGATTGGGGCCGGCTTGATCCAATCACTTTCTCAATTTCTTTCTGGACTTTGCTGTAATAACATGAAACATTATTATAATTGTTGGTTTAAACTAAAAAAAGTAGATAAATAGAGGATAGGTTTGATGTATAAATAAATAGTAAAATAGAAAAAAAAATCAACCATTTTTTTTAAAGTATGGCTTCCTTGGTTATGAACTGTGTAAAATACTGCAAACAAACTATGGTGGAATCTTGTGCTGCTTATTAAGAGCAAATGTCTGTTTAGTGATTTAGATCATTCTAGTATTATATGGCACTTTCTGTATGAAATGCACCTAGGTCCAAGGCTATACTTACTACACACTTACCCTCAGAAGTCCTAAAATGTATCATTAACATATGTAAAGCACCGTGTATGTTTATGTATTTATATGAAGTATGATATTTAGTTTTATACAGGAAAGTCTATCCAGTGGTCCTCTGGGTGATTGCAAACTACACACTCCCAGTATTCTGCGCCATCTGCTGTTGGTGAATGCTGATAGCTGTAGTTTTCTGCAGGACCCTCACAAGCCATGCTTTTGTTTCCATGCCAACCATACCAAAACCATCAAGAATGTTATTTTTATAATGGAAATGCAAAACCACCTCCTAGCTAGGGATGGCCGGTTTGCCGGAACCGAACCCGGATCCGCCGCGGATTTATCCCGTTCGTGCAATGGCGGATTTTCCGGATTTTCACCTTCCGAACTTCCGAACCACGGATTTCTCGTATTTTCGGAAATTTTCGAAATTACGAAGATTTTCGTATTTTCGAATACATATTTTCAAAAAGGTTCAAAATTACGAGGATTTTTTGTATTTTCGAGTTTTTTTTAAAATTTTTAATGGGTCCGCTCGCGGATTTTAGAATTTTCAAATTTTTCCGAAATTCGCGGATCCTCGAGCGGACCGATTTTGCGAAGTTCGGACATCTCTACTCCTAGCACCAGACGGACACAGGTAAACACACCTCCTGACACACCCTCACACAACACACAGTACCTTCTGTTTCCATGGCAACCATACCTAAACCTCAAAAAAGTTTCTGAAAGCACAAACATACCTCCTGATACCACACAGACATAGGTACACACACCTACTGAACACACACTCGCAACCTAACCTAACAAAGGTAGGAAATTACAGTTGGGGTTTAAACTTGATAACTCTGAAACCTCAGGAAATATTTGTGTTTGACGATTGTAACCATTATGGGAATTTTCAATGAAAGATTTCCTGAATTTGGCAATAACGTGGATCAATAACACATTCCTACTAGTAGCACAATTCTCCTGTGTCCCGCACATCTGTATAGAATTTTGTGGCTCTAAGATCACTCACAAAGTCCTGGCATTGTTTCTTAGAGCCAGCCCATAAGTTTTCTCCTGATATTTAGGATAGACTTTTCCTAAATGCCTCCAATAAGATTCCAACGATAGGTAGTAGGAGGGTACCTTATAGATGTCCAAACCTTATTGGCCACCTCACTGCCACATGTATTATCCAATAATATATAAAGAAAAAGGCTGTCCACTAGTCTCAGATAGTTTTTTTCATGGGGAATCCCTTCTTTATTAGTGCAACAATACAACAATATTAGTCCAACAATACACAACACACATTCGGCACAGTGGCCTTTATCAGGTGTTACAGGATTATCCCATGGTTGGCTTTTTATAGCCCCTTCTGGAGAACCCTCTAGTGCCCCTTTCACAAAAAACATAATCAAACATAATTATCCCTCTGGTGAGCATTCTCATATTACATATATGACAACCCTTCACAACCCTCCATAAAAGATTAGCAAAGGAGGGTCCCACATGGTACCCATAGTCACACCTGAGATTTGTTGGTATATCCTATGGTGGAACCGGAAAATTTTTTTAATATAACCATCTCCCATATTGTGGATGACTATGGAAAACACAGGTCATCAATAAGTTACCCACTCATCGTCCCACTATCACCCCCTCTAAGTATGCCCCATTTTCCAGGTTATTACCTGGGTTTAGGGGAGGTGTTTTTGTATGTTCACTGTATTTACCTGTAACTCGTTCACTTGTGCCTGCTATCTTGAAAACGCCACAGCAGGGCTGAAACGCATTGATGTACATGGAGTGAATGCACTACATGGCAATCAATGTTATCTCTTCATGTTTTTACAGTAGACATGCAGGTACCAGATTAAAGGGTCTATGATCTTGACAAACAGGAATGATGTCCCTTAGATCTGAGCAGCAATACTGGTTTGGTAATGAAAATCTGTGTGGAGTGCAAAACCACGTAAATTCTTACTTGTGACTCTGGGTGTTTCATCATGAAAAACAGTGCCCATTGTATTGTGGTAGAAGTTGTTTTCGGTTCCAGCAATAAACAAATTGGTTATAAGACTAGTGAAATTGTTATGATGATGAAATACAATTCATTATTATTCTTTATTCCTCCTGAAATGAGAACAAAACAAGATGAATGCTTATTTAATATAAAATAAACCAGTAAATATACACACACAACGAATTATTATAACAGTCTCATTAACCATCATCTTAATGTAACAGCATAGATTTCATTTATAACCCTACATCACATAAATGTGCAAGTTATAATCTTATTAAAGGAGAACTGTGGTCTCCAAACAGTTAAGTTTAAATGAAAGGCCAGTTTACATACCTTTAAAACGGGCCATCAACTACCTCTCTACGTGCTCCACAGCCCAAGATATAAAGACATGTGATACATGTGACATTCCTCCTCCTGCCCTCCACCTCACCGCCAGCGAGCACAGCCTCACACTTTAGTATCAGGACGGAGACAGGAAGTCCCTCCCCCTCCCTGCTGTGTGAAGTGAAGGTCCTCACAGTGAAAGTAAGGGAATCTTTAGCTCTACTCTCTCACTATGTTGAAAACTGTTTCTCACTCTGCCTGAAAAGGTGTTTTCACACAGTTTTTCTGTAGGGGGGGGTCTGAGTGTCCCATGCACCTGCAAATGGGCTGGGCCATGGGACCCGTGAGTAGGCGGGACCATGGGACCCGCAAGTGGGCGGGCCAAGGTACCTGCGAGTGGACGGGGCCACATGGGCCCAAAGGGGGCCTGCAAATGGAGTGGCCATGGTGTCCATGAGTGGGAGGACAAGGGAGGCCTTGCAAGAGGAGGGGGTCTGCAAGGGGCGGAGGAGACAGGGCGATTGACTGTCATCCATTAACATGGTTTCAAAGCAGAAGTTTAGGGGACCTGGTGATGCTGCTGCCATACCACACACAAAATTAATATCTTCAAAACTAGGCAAATAAACAATGACAATAAATTGCAAAAATCTCAGGAGTGAAATTTCTGTCAATTTACCTAAAGTCATTTTGGACCACAGTTCCCCTTTAAGGAAGAGACACATTAGTTTAACATTGTAAAATCTAAAAGACATGAAACACAACCAATAATTCAAAATTATATAACTAACCCCTATGATCTTCTTTAAAGGCAAGTTCACCCTCAATGAAAAAAGTAATATGGTAACCCCCCCCCCACCTCACCCCAAACACGCAATAGTTGAAATCTGAGAGATGTAAGAGTAACCTGGAATGCTGCCGATGCCCTGTCTGTCAGCTATATATTACCATACTTACTAAGATGGTACTCACTTTCCCATGGGCCGTGACTGTTACCCCCAACTATTTATGGACTTCAATTTTCCGTTAAGGCTCGTACACTCAAGCGATTAAAGTATGCAACAGTGGTTGTCATTCATTGATCCTATGGTTTGGATCACCAACGATGCCCAAACCGAAGACCACACACATATGTGTTTAAGCCTTAACATAATTATGTTTAAAACAAGGATAACTTGGCTAGGTACAAACATACTTTGCCCTCTTAAATGAGCCTGACGTGAGATACTGTATTCCGGCACAGGACACTATGTAGCAGTGCAAGGGGAAAGTATCATTCTGTAACTGCAGTATTGGGCTCACTGAGGGAGACTTGGACTCCTCAGACTAGATGTAAAATAAGCCACTATGGACTGCATGTTTTGGTTCATATGTAATTGGATTATTTAAACTAGAAGTCATATATTGTAACATTCCACATATAGATTTTGTAACTTGGCTGTGGTGGTATTATGGAATATGTTTGACGAGTAGGACGAAATACCTCTAGCTGCTTGATAAGGAAAGAATCAATTAAATTCGGGGTCATTTTGTCCAGTTCTGTTTTGTTTTGTAAACATCTCTTTCACAAATGTCTGTAACTCTACCGAATAGCGTTTAATGGTTTTGTGATTTCCAGGGAGCCAGCGTATTAGAGTTGGAAGCATTGTAAATCTATTGAGAAAATAAAACATGAATGAAATACATTAAAACCTGTAATTCTTTATAGTGACATTGGACACAGTCGGAGCACCGTACTTAAGAAAGGTCTACGCAGATGCTCCTCAAACTGCAAGGTTGGCATTCGGGTTTTCAATTGCTGATTTATATAGTTATAAGTTCCAATCAAATGTGCAGCCATAAAATGAATTTTACATTTTTACTTACCTTCCCCCAAAGATGCCCCTGAAGATACTTACAACCTGGTCCCTTGACACCTGGGTGCCGCCCTCCTGCAAACTGGTTCCAAAACACAGCAGTGAGGTCCTTCTTGGTCCTGTCAGATATTGGCCCCCCTTAATTGACAGCCACGACCAAGGAATCGAGCTGCAAGGACTGGGTGTTATAATATTCTCTAGGGACATCTTTGGGAAAGGGTAAGTAAAACTAAAATGGATTTTGGGGGGTTGCTACGCCTATAGTAAAATGGCATTTTATTGCTGGAAATGCTGTTAAAGGGCATAAATGATTAGTATTTTTGGTGTAAATGGCTCAGGGACCTGGGGAATGGTCTGGGGCACGTACATATAACCAAAATGTTTTAAAATGAAATTTCTTCCCAATGAGATGTTCTCAAGGTTCCGCATTATATTTCGAGTGTTACTGATATCATCAAAATTTGAGGATTACTAATCGAAATTCTGAATTTAAGGGTTACCGAAAGGCAATGTTTTTAATTTAAAAAAAAAATACTGGAAAGTCTGAAAAATTTTCGATGGAACTGTTGAGTTTGTACCGTGTTAGCCATAAGTAAGAAAGAGAATAGAGCTGTGATACCTTTTATTGGCTAACTGATAAAAATAAATTAGCAAGCTTTCGGGAGTCCTAAGCCCCCTTCATCAAGCTGGATGTTACAAAACAAACTGAGAAATCACAAACTTATCTACACACATAGGGACAGTAAACATCAAACAAATTGAACAATGACCAGGTACAGATACAGACTCAGGGGGGGGATGTGGGAAAACAGTAGAGATGTGAAATGGGCACAAGTAGATAGCTGTAATAATGTGTCCTTTGAAATGGAAGTGTCTTTTGAAATGTATCAAACAGTACAAACATTGTCCTGGTGAGTGGGTTTATTCTGGGTGGTGATTAGAATAAGTTGGTATTTGGCCAAAAACCCATGTTCCTATTTAGTCCATCATTCAGGAATTACATTTCTGAATGAATTTGTATTTCCATTCCTTACGCTGTTTTTGATGTGTGAAAATTGTCCATAGAATGGTGTTCTTGAGGTCTTTCATACTGTGGCCTCTTTTACAAAAGTGCTCTTAAATCTGATATGAAACTGGGTTCCATTTGAACCCACTGTACCCACACTACATTTCTAATAATAATCCCTCTAAAGGTGTGGTAAAGACAATTATTAATCCTATGAAACGTTCTTACAAAATAAGAAAGGTTCAACATGTTGCTTACCAGGACGGACGGGCTGCCCAAAGTCTTGCAATATCTTTAATAAATTCGACTAGTCTCAGAAACTTTGGATTCCGGTTATCAAAGCGATGACCAATTAGGATAGACACATAATATTGCCACAGCAGCACTTATTACAATGGGTGTTCAAGAATGCCTTCCCTAAAAAGGATTAAACCAAAAGTTCTATATATATTTTATATCAATCAAATTGGCAAAAAATTTTTCATACATCGTACAAGTCACTTTATACAAATGAATTTCGGATATGCACATGCATTTTGTTTATAGCTAACAGGCCCCTATATGCAAGCACCACCCCCCCAATCAACCCCCCCCCCCAAATCAAACCCCTCCCCCACCCCCACAAACAGGTCAAACTCCCCCACCCTGTGTGCCAATACAATAAAGAAACCATTAACAGCACATCCAGACAGCAGCTACCAACCAGGGTTAAGCATAAATCAATGCAGTCTCCAGTGGCAAAACTAGAAAAAAACCTTCCTGTGCCGTTAGTTGCTGCTGAGTGGTGGCTTGTAACTGTGGGAGGGAGGATGTAAAGTCTCCTATGGTCACATCCCCATTCACCCTTGGTAGCTATGCCCCTTGACGTTACTTTAAGCATAAACCGAATTCAGTCGAGTTATGTTTAGCCTTCTCGTTTTGATGAACTGCTTGCTAAAGCTATTGACTCTTAATCAAACATATTGATAATGGATACTTTGTTTGATTATTTTGATCTGATTCTTTTTGCATTATCCAGGATATGCACATGTTTGTTAAAATGATCGACCAGTCAAAAAAATACAGATTGGGATTGTTATTTACAACTACCCTGCGTTACCCCGTGAAATACTGATACCATGTGATATTAGTGTCACTGTATTGGGATACTTCCTTTTATATTAGGGACCATAGAGTAAGCGATGTGCAAAGGGCTCAATACAATCCGCTCCTTCTGATTATGTTTGTTTTTTACATCATCGCCTTAAACCAAAATGTTTTTAATGATCAAACTGTGCACTCAATGCACAAATAATATGAACATGAAGTTTTAATTTAAAAGTAAATCGAAGGGCTTGTTTTACTCAGACTAAGGATCCCCTTCCCTTACCATAGTGACGTGTTATCTTTACTTTGTTACATATAATGGACATTGGAGGTTTAGTACCATTAAATACAATACTGATACTTTCCCATAGGCCCTTTATTACAACTGAAATGATGGTTCGTTTGGACTATTAGAGCCAGATAACAATAAGCTTTGTAAAAACATAAACAGAGACGACCTTTATAAGATTTTTGTGTCCGGGTAGCGTGCGCTGTGCTGAGCATAATGCCTTTGCTTGGCTCTGTCCAGCTTCTCGGAACTCACAGGCTCGAAGTCCTCTTTCCCGTGTTTTGCTCTGTTGTAGCTTCCAGCGCAGACTAGCTGGTGTTACCCATCTACTGTGGTTGTGGGAGCTGCTCCCCTCTTACTCCCCGTGTTATTTTTCATCATCCCTCCCTGTGCCCCAGCCAATGGCGAGGTGCGACACAGCTTGTGAGGTTTATTGAATTTCTCTTTCTCTTTTTCCCCTTTTTCTGTTCCTTTTATTCCTTTCTTTCACCCCCTATACAAAAATCCATCGTTCTCTTCCCCTGATTATTGTTCCGTTCATTTTTTTTTTTTCAACTCTCCTTTTCAATCCACACCCCCCACCCTCTTTTCTTTTCTTTTCTTTTTTCATTCCCTCTTTCCCTTGGGGCAAAAGAGCAAAGCATACCGTCGGAGACGCGAGCAGTAAGTGTGGAGGAGACAATTCACACTAAACCCCACACTGCCCCCTTTCTTTAAACATCGACACTCAGACACAATTCCTCCCGTAGAGGGGACCAAGCAAGGACCCTTCCGACTCGATTTTGCCCAATGATTTTTCGGATCTTAACAGGCCCTCTTTAGAGTTGCATTTCGGTTAAGCTGCACCCCTGTAATTAAGACAATCTACCAACATGTGAATACCCGGTGCGGAAGGTGTCGCCCGCAGGTCACCCGCGGTAGCGTGCTGTGTTCCAGACCCATCATTTTGCAATTCAATCAGTTTTTCATTTCAAATATATTAGTTCAAGCTGAAGTACTACCCCCCCCCTCTTACAAGGACATGGGCGAGGACTTAAATTGCGAAGGAGTCCTCAGCTCCTGGGTACCTTTTCTAATTCCAGTTATACTTACCCAACCGTTTCCTTTGTTCCTAATGAAGAGGGTGGGCAACATGAGATTAAATAACACTGGCTAATGGACTGGGGCTACAACCCTTTTCCCGTGATCTACTATTTTCACATCTCCCGATCAATGTCCGTCTAGACAATCCCTTGCTTCCTCTCTATAATTCTGGACATCTCATCCGAAGCTTGTTCAGCTCCCTCGCAACGAACAAACCCTGGACGTGGACCTCTATACCCTTATAGGCCGTATAGCAAGGGAATGTTGGGAAGTTTATAGTTTTCAAAACCATATGGCCAGGGGATAGTTAGTTTGAATACTCGCGAGCCTTATATGATGTAAAGTATTCACATGGTCTTTAGTGGGGCAAACAGTCTTTAATAGTTTTCCACTTACATGATCTTGCCGTCAGAGAATATAAAGCCTTAAAGGGCACTGTCACCACCCCTGTAAATGGAAAAAAAAAAAACAAAAGTGGTCACTATCGTAGGGATGGCGGTTCGCGGAGCCAAACAGATCGCCGCGGATATTCCCTGTTCAGAACTAAACACCAAGAACGGCAGAACTCACCCTATACCAGGTTTCCCCGATTTTCCGCCTTCCGAGCTTCCGAACCCGGATTTCTGTATTTCCAAACTTTCGCATTATGAGCTTCATGTCTTTTCGTCCCCTACGTTATTTTCGGAAAAATTTCGACATTCCCGAGGATACTCCGTATTCGCCCATTGGGCTCCCGAGCAGACCGGATTTGCGACGTTCGGAATCCGATTAGCAGTTACCCTGCCCCGCTTCTGATACTAGCCACCTTCTGCTGTATCACTAACCCGATACTTTACGGCTAATTATTGCCCCCTTTACCTTTCTCCCTTGAGGTATCACGGCTGTGCTGTGCCCCCCCCCCGCTGCCTGCTGTTTCCTGTGCATCCTTTGCCCCTGCTCCCCTTCTCCCGTCCTCCCCGTCTGCGGCTTGGTCCTCCCGCCCCTCGCTGTTGCTATTATCTGGCTCGTCTTTCCCTCCCGGTCCACTCTGTCCTCCGTGCTGGGATTCGGCCCCCCCTCCCTCCCCCGCGCTGTTCTTTTATCTTTTCTTTCTGTTCTTCTTCTTCTCTTCCGGGTCGGGCCCGTTTGCTTTTGGTGCTCACCCAGTTTCTGGTGCCTCCTTCCCCTTCCCTTCCCCCCCCCTTACCGGCACTCACCGTCTTTGTCGCGCGGCCTCGCCTGCCAGACACCCCCAACTATCTCGACCCCGCGAACACAAGACTGGCCCCCTTCGGCTGGCGGGTCTGCTCTCTGGTGCTCGTCTCCCGTTTCCCCCCCCTTCATCCTCATGCATCTCTACCCACTTACATATACACATTTCTCTGTTGCCCTTCACACGCCTTTCTCTTCCTCTCTCCTTCCCTCTTTCCTCCCTCTACCCCCTTTTTCTTCTCTCCCTTTTTTTTCCTTTCCCTTCTGTCCTCATTCTCTTTTCCTTCCTCTCTCCTCAATACCTCATTTTCCTCAGTCCCCGACGACTTTCTCTCTTTCCCTCTTCACCCCCCCTTCCCCCCCCTTTTCTTTTAACCCCCACCCTTCTTCCTAGCTTTTCCACCACTACTTATACCCTGTCCATCCCACACCCGATAATTTATTCAACCACATCAGTGCACACATCCACTCCATTCACCATGTCGAATCCTTCCCCTTATAACCTTGGTCAAGCACTTCACCTCCCTATTCTTCCCTTTTTCTGCCCAGTAAGGGTTTTCCCACTTTATCTTATTCTTTCCCAGCCTTTTCTTACCCCTTGTGTGGGTTTTTATAAAGTACCCCCCACCACCCCTTCCCCCCCATCCTTCTCCGGCCACACCTCGGATTGTGGATTACAGGAGGTGTTAAGCAACAAAGGATGCTGATTTCAGGTATGGTCCGAGAGTTTATCCACCACGACATAGTCTCCTGGCCCGAAAAGGGGCGGGACTTCCGCAAGTGAAGGTGTGTATAGTATTGTCTTGTCAAACGATGACTTCTTTAGTGGTCGTGTCAGGTTTCATTAACCACCCTAACACGCTTGTCATCACGACACACAAACGCCCACATGATGCCAAAAAACTCAACAGCCCAAAAAACGGGGTGGAAAAGAAGAAAAACAGAAACCATAACAAGGGGGGGTCGCGAAACTTAGAGTGTTATCAGAGTTTGGTCAGGCTTTAGTTGGTTTTTTTTCTCATTAGGAGAAGAGGCGCAAAACAAAAGAGGGGGGGGGGTGATGGAGAAGTTAACACACACAAAACATACACAGATATATCGGGACGAAGGTGTCAAGTCACTTTTTTTTTTTTCGCCGCTGCAGATGAACCCACCAAAACCCCCCGTTCTTTTAACTAGCCGGATGACAGCCTTTGTCTCGACGCGCGATAGCCGCTGCAGACGAAGGCTCGAACCTACTAAAGACGCAGGGCAAAAGACTTTAGCACACGCCCACCGCTGTACATTTGTTGGTTTGACACTGAGTATTTAGCTATATGTGAGTTTTCTTACCAATTTAGTTTACTCGCACCAACACAAAATGAATTGATCTGAAGCAAACGAAGGATGATGGCAAAAAGCAACCAATGTATCAAGCATAAAAAAGTACAATCCCATGTGCTTGTGAAGGTTCTCATTCATCCAGGTCATTACTATATCTGTTGTATTCAATTAGATCAACTGGACTTGAAATGTGTCTTGAAGACGTTTCGCTAGTCTCCGACTGGCTTTCTCAATTCAGAATGACTTGTACAGAACTCTGTGGCAATTATGTTACCCTGGAAAATCCCAATTAGCATATCACAGCCAGCCGAGGAATTGGGCTCTTCTGTGTGGGCCATACGTTGATGCAGTTGCTGTTGGTCTCGGGGGACCCAATGCCAAAGACGGGGAGGAGCGAATCATGTATGCGGTGCGGTGCAGTGGGGAGTGCTCTGATTTGTGTGGGGGAGACAGACAGCAACTGCATCAACGTATGGCCCAGCACAGAAGAGCCAATTCCTCGGGTCAGGACTCAGCCGTGTATCTGCATCTTAAGGATAAAGGAAATACCTTGAAGATTGTAATGTTAACATACTGGCGAAGGAACGTGACTGGTTCAAGAGAGGTGTTAAGGAGGCCATTATGTGAAAAAAAAGAACCAAGCTAAATAGAGGTGGGGGGTTCGACAACACTGTCTGCCATGTACAATGCTGTTTTAACACCTTACTCTGGGCGTTCCTATAACCCTCTTAGCCACTATCTAATCACACACCTTAACACCTGGCTGTGAATGCTAATTGGGATTTTCCAGGGTACATAATTGCCACAGATTCTTGTACAAGTCATTCTGAATTGAGAAAGCCGTCGGATGACTAGCGAAACGTCTTCAAGAACTACATTCAAGTCCAGGTTGATCTAATTGATACAACAGATATACAATTCCCATGCTTTAGATTTAAGACCCAAAGGGGAAAGGGCCCACAGAAAACATTTATAAATCACTAGACATTAAGCCCGCTACAATAACGGGCACTAGAAGCACAGAGTGCCCCCTAGTGTCAAGGCCATAGTCTCTTCCATGTCCCAAGGCCAGAGTACTCATTAGTGTCCAAGGCCAGAGTACCCTCTTAGTGCCAAGCAGAGTCCCTCCTCGTCCAGGCCAGGGGCCCCTCTGTCCCAAATCCGAGGCCCCCTCTGTCCCAAATCCAGCCCCCCTCTGCGACCAAATCCAAGGCCCCCCCTCTATACCAAATCCAGGGCCCCCTCTGTCCCAAATCCAGGGCTCCCCCTCTGTACCAAATCCATGGGCCCTCTGTCCCAAATCCAGCAGCCTGTCAAGCAACCTTACGCAGTATGTTTAATTGCGTTCCCTCTGTGTGTTTCCTGTGTCTCCCTCAGTGGTGGTCAATAGGAACTTCAGCACTCTCCCTCTAGTGGTGAGGCAATAGGAACTGCAGAGACTCTTCTTTGTGGTGAGTCAATAGGAACTGAGAGACTCTCCCTCTAGTGGTGAGTCCATAGGAACTGCAGTGACACAAACACAGACACAAGGACGCACACTTAGGATTTTATTATATGGATTATGGAGCAGGAAATGGAAGGGATAAACCTATCTTGAAGAAGCAGTGGCTGGATCTTGCAAGATTGTGCGTATAAACCAAAAATTGCCCATTCTTCCAATGAAATATCAAATAATTATATCAAACTTCAAATATTTAATATTAAACTTCAAATATTCAACAACGAATGCAGAAAATGATTGGAAATTCGACTCCCATTGAATTCTATTGGGTTAGTTTTTTTTCTATTGAAACAAAACAATAAGAGGAAACCCACATGGAATCATGGTCTTTGTATTGGGGAAATGCACGGACCACAGTTTCCCTCCCAACGTACTTGAGATCATCATTGCCTGTAGTGGTGGCACAAAGTACTAAACTGTAACTTAACAATATTTCACTACTCCATATTATGGCAAACACATCTTATTTTTTTTAGACTTGCACTGCTATTGGGCGAATGATAATCATATAGGGATCATAACACAATATCACCTGTGTATGATGCAATGTTAGACTCATTACTTTGCCTCCATTACCTCCAGTATTTTAACAGCCTGCCTTTTAGAGAGGGAACTAGCTATATGGAAATGACTCCCCTTACGCAGACCTGGGCAATGTAAGGCCCGGGGGCACATGCAGCCCGTTGGCTGCCCTGACGGCCTCATTACAAATTCTGTAGCCAAAAAAATCTAAAATATATTGATTGTCTCAGGATAATTGATTTATTTTTATTGTGTATTTTATTAAATAATGATGACCTCATCAACTGATTCATTGAATCTGATGAAATGGATGTAAATACTACACAACTTCTATTGAAAAATTGCACAAATAATAAAAAAATAAAAAAACACCCAAGGAATCAGGGATATTAATTTAATCTTTTTAAAATCCAGTTTTGCAATCTCTATAATGAGAAGTTGAACGTATAGGTCTGGCCATTCATGACATGTAAGTTTCTTATACCCCCTGGATTTAATTGCCCACCCCTGCTGTAAAGCAAGGGCAATTACCAGGTCTTTTCTTGCTACTATATTTTCCTAATATGGCAGACTGTGGTTTGCAATTTTACTTTTTCTATGTGTGTGATTTTACCATTTTATTAAATATATGTAATAATTTAAAGTTAATTTATGATGTACAACTGATAAGGCTTGTACTATAACCATTAATCATTACGATAGAGGGATCCCATTATTTCCTGTTTCAATGTGTAATAAACATTAGAAATAGATAAAGATGTCATTATAAAGAATGACCATAAAGATGGCATCTTGCTGTAACAGTTATTAAATTATTAAAACCTAATGTGAACCTTTTAGAGACAACTAGCAATGGTGCCAGTACAATATGAACCATACTTATTAACGCATCAAAGCAAACAACAATTTAATAATCAAGGGTGTGACAGTATGTATTGATATCATATCATAAATAGCATTTACAGAAAGAACTGTAAATATATGATTCAACTCCGGATGGACTAGAACCGAACCCCAGCTCGAGCCGAACTTTATTAGCTCAGGATGAACACAAACTATTCGAACTAGTTCGATTTCTGGACTCGCAGGATATTTTCGAAATGGCCGCTTCTGAAAATCCCTGAACGGCCAGAGATTCCTGAAATGGCAGTACGCAGATTGCCAACGGCCGTCAATCTGTGGACTTTCGGGGTCCTGCAGCTCAAAACCGGCACCTCCTCTGGGTCCTTACAAGGACCTTTGTGGCCTTGAACAGGGCCCTTTGTGGGCTTAAGGGGTCCCTCCGTTCAAAACCGGGACCCCCTCCCAGGCACATACTATATACGTGCCCTTTGGCCCTAACAAGGGCCCTTTGGGGCTTAAGGGGTCCCGCAGCTCGAACCGGGACCCCCCTTCCCGGCCCTATCAGGGCCCTTGTGGCTTGACAAGACACTTTGGGGCTTAAGGGGTCCCGGTTTGAGCTGTAGAACCCCCAACAAAGGCAATTATCAGTGCCGCAATGGCCCTACAAGGGCTGGGGAGGGGGTCCCGGTTCGAGCTGCAGGACCCTTAAGCCCCAAATGGACCTTCCAAGGGCACAAGGGCCCTGATGGGCCGGGAGGGGTGTCCGGTTCGAGCTGGGGACCCTTAAGCCCCAAAGGGCCCTTGTTAGGGCAACAAGGGGACTTCTTAGTGCCGCAACGGCCTTGAAAGGACTCTGGAGGGGTTCGCGTTTCGAGCTGCGGGACCCCCGAACATCTGGCTGCAATCGAAGCAGTTGACTTCGGGAATCTCCAGCCATTTGGGATTCCAGAAGCGGTAGCGAGGATTACCAAAAGTGACACACGGAAACTGAAAGTAGCGCGCGTGCGCAACATCCATTTTTTTGCTTTCCCGCGCACGGACGTGTTCCCAGACCATTCTACCAGGTCCCAGGGGCCTGTAGGTAAGTTATACTGCAACATTTCGGAAAGTTCATCGAACTTTCCAAACTATTTTACCCCCATTGAATTAATGGGTCCGTTTTCGACTTTCAAACTTTTTTAGAAGTTTGAAAGTTCGAAAACAGAACGAATCTGGAAGTTTGGCCATCTCTATAATTCACCAAAGCTGTTAATGTTCGTTTGCTTAACCAATCCTTAACCATGAAAAACTGATCTCTGTGCAACCAGACTGTCCCCCAGATTGCTCGTCATAACAGACTTAGAATATATACCAAATTAGAGGTTAGTTTCGATAGTGGTTCCGCTGAACGATTGAAGTTCCTAAAATCCGATAATTTAATGAATTTTAATTTTTTTGATTAAAAAATTTCTAAACTAAACACCCGTTGGATACGGGAAAGTAGAAAAAAAGTGAAACAAGGTTCGTTTCGAAACCGGGATTCATCACTAACACCAATTTGTAACTTCATACAGATATACCAATAGAGATTCTCCTGAAGAGGACACTTCACATGGCCCATGGGTCTTTTTCTCTCTACCCAATATTAAATGCAGCCAATCCAGATTTCAGCCATCATCTCATGATATGTAGTGTCCAATGAAAATGTTTAAATTCAGAAGTCCAATTTTCTTTGGGCTTGGCCTTTCCACATGCAATGCGATTGTAAGCTAAAAGCCCAAGTCAAACTACTGTTAGTTTCTCCTTTAAAAGCAGAGACACTGAAGGGAGGGAGCTTTAGAGAGAACATAAGTGTGTAATGATACAATATGCAGATGCAGCTATAAAAATGTCTGCACGGGCATGCCTGAGAAGCACCTGAGTGTCAGTATGAAGGGAAAATAATTTCCTTCCTAACTCCAAGTGGCAATCAGAAATATCCCTGGATCAACTCAAAATTTTGTATCCATTGCAGAACATGTAACATTTTGTTTTAAAAACACATCAAATTTTTTAAAATCCAATGAACCTGCCATCACCACACCAATGGAAGACAGTTCCATAGCTTTACTGTTCTCACTGTGAAAAAACCCTTCCAAAAATTATAAGACTAGGGGCATATTTATAAAGCTTTGTTAAGTTTCGCGGCCGTTTTCACTGACATTAACGCATAAATCGCGTTTTTATAACGCGATTTATAAATGTCCGAATACGGCGCGAAAAGTTAACGAAGCGTTAACTTTTCGCGGCAATAATTACCTGTTAACGCCGCTTCTATTTATAAAGCGGTGGTATGTGATCGCAGTGCTAGTATCGGCTGTTTTACTTCGCCACCTTAAAACAGCCGATACTAGCCTCCCGCGGCGGGGATGGGCAGGAACCCGCAGCGGGTGGTCGCACCCGCCCTGGGAGGCACAGCCACACCCGCCCACAACCCCCTGCGGCGGCGGAGACCACCCACCACCGCTTCCCAGCACGCCCCTCCAACCCTTCCCCGCTCGCGGCAATCTGGAACGGGAGGCTAGGAGGGTGCGGCAAGGGGCCGAGCAGGTGGTCGCGCACCACCCCCCGCACCCCATCCCCAGCAACCCCTCCAAGCCCCCCGCCCCGGGGATGTGCGTCGGTCAAGACGCCGGCAACATCGGCCTCGTTGAGGTCGCCGGCGCCGCCGGGGGTACCCCTGGTGGCCGCAGGGGGTACTCTCGGGGGGTCGGCAGCCGGCGGAGCTGGGTCGCCGGACTGGAAGAAGAAGATGCCAACAAGGGCTCTTTAAGAGCGCGACTGGGGGTGGCCCCGCCAAAGGCACTTGTGAGTGCCGCCAAAGGCCCTGATAGGGCCGGGGAGGGGGTCCCGGTTCACGCTGCAGGACCCCTTAAGCCCCAAAAGGCCCCGCTGGAGGGTGCCTCCACCCCCCCAGTGGCTCCCTCCCTTCCGCCCCCAGGAGTGGTCTCCACCGCGCGGGGGTGTGAGCGGGGGGGGTATGCCCCGCCCCCTTAGCAGAGGGTCGGGAAGGATTTTAAGTCCTTCGCGGATACTGTACTTAAATCTACCGAACACATCGCGGCCGCGATACATATCACGGCAATTGCGCTCGCCGTTATAAATACGGCGATAGCGCTATTTCACGGCCGCGATGTGCGGCGGGAAATTTTTTGCGCTAATTTCGATTTTTTAAATATGCCCCTTAACTTATTTTCTTCCACTCTTAAGGGATCGTGTGCGCTCTGACAGTTCTATGGTAAACAAGCACCAGATAGTTATTGTATGGCACATTATGTATTATACACATTGATCATATCCCCGTGCAAGCTCCTAAGTTGAACATGTAACTTATCTAATCTTCCAGCTCCCCAGTACCCTATTATTTAGTTGCCCTTCTCTGAACCTTTTTCTCTGTCCTTTTTGTACACAGGTTCAAAACTGCACCCCATATTCCAAATGAGGCCTTATCAAGCCTTAAAGAGGGAGAATACCTTTTTTCTCCCTTAAATACATGCCCCTGTTTATACAAACAATATCTTGCTGGTCTAGCTGTTGCCGCCTGGAACTGCTTATAACTTTCAAGTTTGTTAACCACCAAAATTCCAAGATCCGTTTCCAACAGATTCACTAACCATTTATAGAGCCATTTATAGTATAGCAACACAAGGATTTTAAGTCAAAATGCATCACCTTACAATTATCAACAATAAATCTCATCTGCCTCTTAGCAGCCCAATGTGACAATCTATAGATCAAACAAACCCAGAAACTTTGCTGACAATATCCA
This sequence comes from Hymenochirus boettgeri, assembly GCA_019447015.1. Taxonomy (NCBI): domain Eukaryota; kingdom Metazoa; phylum Chordata; class Amphibia; order Anura; family Pipidae; genus Hymenochirus; species Hymenochirus boettgeri. The sequence continues at coordinate 282,027,795 of CM033473.1, forward strand.
CTTCCAAATAATTAATAAACAGATTCAATAGAAATGGCCCCAAAAGGGAACCCTGTGGCACCCCACTTTAGTCCATATTGACGAAGCACCATTAACAATACTCTCTGCATCCAATCCAGCACATTTTCTTTCCACATACAAATTTGCCACCAAGAGAACAACAACCTTTAAGCCTAGTGTATGGCTATACACACTACCACAATATCACACTGAATAGACATTAGATTTGACATTAATACAGTGGAGCAGCAGTTTAACCTTCTTTGTTTCTGCTGTTTCCCAGCTAGATCATGTTTGTGATTGCTATTAGGATCAATATTACAACTTGATTTTGATCAGCCATGTGGTTGTCGGAACATTGCCTATATGGCCAACTATAGTCAATAATTTACTTAGAAGTGAAGGCTGTGAAATTAAACAACAGAGAGAATTAAAAAAAGGAGAATGCTAAAAGAACCAATTTTAGGGGTCAACAAAGAGCAGATGGGGACTGTAGGATCTGTAGAGAGAATGAAATCAGAGGTTTAGGGGTAGGCACAGAAATGAACTGGTATATAACTTGACTAAAGGCTGTTTAGTGGTCGTATTGGTAAAATACACGATTGTTCTTTTGTATGCTACTACAGATGACAGATCAAAAAGTATCCAAAATTCTCACCTATTGCTTAATCATTCTGAAGAAAAAACTTGGCTAAGTATCAACTAATCACGTAAAGGGCAGGACTGTGTTTAAATAAGGAGACATGTTGACTCTAGAATACAAAACATTCCCTGGAATGCAACCGTAACATCAAATACTGGAAACCAAGAAAAACTGAACCTACAGAAAGACTCTTTGTATTACCATTCCCAAACAAGAGGTGAGTATTTTATATACATATTTATATAACACATCAATTATTAAGCAGAACATAGAAAAGCCCCCAAAATATGCTCTTCACACTATAGTATTGGGTGCCTCTAGAACTTCCTTAGACCGTGGTTTTAGATCTAGTTGGTAGGATTACAGATTATAGTCTCTATTTATTCATGGTTACCTGTTGGTTTAGATCTAGTTGGTACGATTACAGTTATAGTCTTATATATTTCATGTTTTCCCTGTTGGTTTAGATCTAGTTGGTAGGATTACAGTTTATAGTCTCTATATATTCATGTTTCCCTGTGGTTTAGATCTAGTTGGTAGGATTACAGGTTATAGCCCCTATGTATTTATGTTTCCTGTTGGTTTAGATCTAGTTGGTAGGATTACAGTTTATAGTCTCTAATATCATGTTTTCCCTTTTGGTTTAGATTAGTTGGTAGTTAGAGTTTATAGTCTCTATATATTTCATGTTTCGTTGGATCAGATCTAGTTGGTAGGATTACAGTTTATAGTCTCTATATATTATGTTTCCTGTTGGTTAGATCTAGTTGGTAGGAATACAGTTTATAGTCTCATATATTTCATGTTCCTGTGGTTAGGTACTAGTTGGTAGGGATACAGTTTATAGTCTTTATATTTCATGTTTTCCCTTTGCTCTTTCCAGATTTAGCTGTAGGACATGTCATTAGATCTGCTCACATATCTTTCATGCTTGCTGGTCTTATTATGGTCAGAAATGTTTTTAACCAGAAAAGAAGCATTTATATAATTACCCCCCAGGTCCAAAGCCTTACGATCATTGGAAATCTGCACATGATTAATCTGGAGAGACCTACAAAACATATTTAGGGTGAGGTTGTGTTTTATTATTATTTTGGAGAGTGTGTGTGTGTGTGTGGGGGGGGGGGGTTACTTTAAAGATCAGAATTAGAATGACTATTTGTACTAGAAACTAAATTATTTATGACTATTCGATGAGGGACTTGTTATTTTTTTCTTAATAAAGACCAGACCTGGGTAATATTATACTGAGATGTAGTTAAATAAAGGAAGAAATAATTCTATTAGTTATTTTAAGAAATTATTATGCAGGGACATATTTTGAGATGGATACAGTTAGTGAAAGGTAATGAAACTGCCCTTCCCCTATTTCTGTTTTGTTGAGCTCTCTTTAATTCAGTAGGAAATAGTTACATTAGGAGCCGCAATCCAGTTCCATATGGGATTGGTAGTCTATAAATGATCGAGTCTAGTTAGTGTACCCCATAACACACTTCCCTCTCTTTTCTCTCATACTCACCAGGGCATTATAACAATATAGAAGTTTGCCCAGGTGGGTTATCTTTGTAATAGGGAAGAAACATTTCTCCAAATTTGGAATAAAGATGGCATGCTTTTTGCTTTAGCAATACATCTGTATTATTTCATATCTCAATTACGTACTTGGATAAAATGATCAAATTCCTTCTAAATTACTTAGATGTTTTTAGACACACGAATTACCAAGAGGCATTGCACAGTTTTCTGAAATATACAATAAGAGTTAGCGCAAACTTTAATCCTACTTGGTGCCAGCTGAGCAGGTAATGCAAAAAACACCTGCGCAGTCGATTCAATATTACGTTTCACCATTTTTGTGCGACATTTTAAGCCAGCTGATATCTGTTGTTAAAAGAAAGTGGCAACGCTTTTTTCATTGACTGGGAGGCATACGTGCGATATTGAATTGCGTACAGCAGATTTACCTAGGATGATAGCAGTTCTTGTAAATCTCTTTGGATCTTTTCCAGTTATTAACACCCTAATGTTAATTAACTTATCATTAAGAAAACGTTATGTGCCAAATGAAACAGAGCACTTTGAGATGTGGTGTGTGTGCATTCCACCTTCATGTTGCCCTCTCCACCATCCTCTTTGTGTAGGCTCTTGTGCAGGCCATGCCATAGACTTTTTTGTTGAGACTTTTGACCCACGAGGCATTATGGGTAAAACACCACTGGTAAGAACTATACAGCTACTTACACGGGGTTGTGTGTTCAAAGTGTTTAGTTCTTTGTCCATTTATTATAGTATAGTATAGTATAGTATAGTATAGTATTTGAGGTTGAATAAAGACATAGTCCATCCAGTCCAACCCATCTAGCATATCCTCATTTTCTGCCTAACTGTTGATCCAGAGAAAGGCAAAAAAAAACACCAAATTATGAAGGGGGAAAAATCCTTCCTGACTCCAAGTGGCAAAGGAAATTTCCCTGGATCAACTCTACTTTAGTATTAATACGAGTAACTTGTAACCCTTGTTTGCAGAAACTCATCCAGCTCTTTTTTGAAACTGACCAATGAACGCCATTACAAATCCACTGGAAGACAGTTCCATAGCTTTACGCTCTCACAGTGAAAAACCCTTTCCGAACTTGAAGCCTAAACAAACCTTTTTCTCAAGTCTTAAGGGATGTCCTTGTGTCCTCTGAACATGTTCTATTGGTGAACAATGCCCCAGATAGTTTAATGTATGGCCTACTATATTATTATACACAGTAATCATAACCCCTACGCAAGCGCCTTTTCTCCAGCGAACATAATTGTAACTTTTCCAGTCTCTCTTCATATTCAAGCTCCCCCAATCCCCTTATTAATTTAGTGCCTCTCTGAACCCTTTCCATTTCAAAGATGTCCTTTTTGTACACAGGATTCCAAAATTGCACTGCATATTCCAAAGAGGCCTTACTAATGCTTTGTAAGAGGGAGAATTACATTTTCCTCCCTTGAATCCATACCTCTCTTTATACAAGACAATACCATGCTGGCTCTGGCTCTTGCTGCCTGGCACTGCTTGCTACCTTAAGTTTGTTATCCACCAAAACCCAAAATCCCTTTCCAACAGGGATTCTAACACAGTACACATTTGTTACTTTAAAGTAATATTTAGATAAGTAAATCATTTTTATATCTCTTTCTCCATTCGTTGGTAAGTTCTCTTCTTAAAACTTGAATTCGTGTTCAAAATATAAAAGAGATAATAAGTATGAAAAATAAACTGTTTACTGTGCATTATTCGGTTTTTATGATGATTGTTACTTTTCAGTTATCAAAAAAGTACGGCTCCATATTCACTGTACATGTTGGAGGGGAAAGACGTCGTGTTAGTGACTACGAGACAGTGAAAGAAGCTCTCCACGCGAGGACTTTAGACAGGCCATTTGTTCTAGTTTCGATGACTTCTTACAGGATATGGTAATTGTTTTTCCGATTGTCTAAATTGATCTTCAAAAAGTGTTCTATTAAATGAATGTTAGTATGTTTTTCTAACTTTTTTAAGGATATCTTATAATTAATTTAAATTAATTAAAGGAGAACTATAGTGCATATAAAGTTATTTTGTTTTGTAAAAACTTTAAAATGAATGACCTGTGAGGGAGGTTGGTAACTCAATTCCTACTCCCAAAACTAGTTCAGTGAGAAGAGCTGACAACTTCCTCCTGGCTTCAGCACTATCTTTAATCTAGGACACTTATCTGGCAGCTGAAAACTGATGTGCTAGTCCAGGTACTATTCATTTTTATTAAGTTAATTTTTACAGTGAAGTTGTCCTTTAAAAGGGGTAGTTAGCCAACAAAATAAATACATAAATATTATATATAAAATATATAAAGGAAAAATTTGGATTTTAGGTTAGGTACACATGGGCAAACTACCACCCAATCCTGCCTACCAACTGTTTGATGGTGGAAAGATGAGTACGTAGGATCAGGTGATACCTTTTTATTTATGACTAAGTTCATTTTTGCAAAAATCTTTTGTATATGCTACGGACTACTGACCTGTCCATTCGATTTTTTCCTGATTTTGGTAAATAATAATGTGATAAAATATAGATATGCCAATACTGTTGAGCATTGACTTCATGATCATGCTTGTAAAATCCGCAGATCGGGTGATCAGCCTGTGTAAGGATGATTGTCTGGGATTATTTTTTCCTATCCGCCAGTTAAAAAAAATGTCAACGATACAATCAGATCATACAAACAAAATTGTACCATCTATCGCCACCTTACTCTGAATAAAATATGTACCATGCAGTTCATTGGAACATGTATAATCACAGTGTATGTAACCATACACACCCAACTCGAACTCGAGTTCAAGTCGAACTTTATGAGTTCAGACAAACTCGAACTATTCAACAGTTGGTTTTTCTGGACTCGCGGGCTGTATTTATGATATTATCTCATTTCGCGGCAGTTCGCTAACCCTAGAATGATAATTCACTAACCCTTGAAAGTATCGTTCATTTCGAATCCTCGAAAGTATTGTTCATTTTCGATAATCCTCGAAAGTAACTGTTGATTTCGGTAACCCTCGAAAGTATTATTCGGTAACCATCGAATTGGCCGTAACCCCGATAATGCCCGCTCATGTTTAGAGTGTTTTAACAAGTTTTGGTGATAGGGACCTGTTCCCCAGACACATTTCCCAGGGCCACAGCCATTTACAGTAAGTTCCCATTGTTATGTTTTCTGTATATAAACTTCACTCCATTGATTTAATGGTCCGAATTCAAACGTTCGAACTTCTACTGAAGTTCGAAAGTTCGAAAACTGAACTTTTTGAAGTTCTTCCAACTGTAACTGTCAGGTCAGGAACATATGGGCAATTTCCAATACAAATTGAATATTTCTGTTTATCCCCAGGTGTACCTTCTAATGGAGAGAACTGGAAAATATGAGAAGATTTGCACTTTCAAACATTACGAGATTATGTGAATGGGGAGGAAGTTAATAGAAGACAAAATTAAAGAAGAAAGTGATTATTTGGTGGAAACATTTAAATCTTATAAAGGTCGTCTCTGTTATGTTTTTATACAAGCTTATTGGTTATCTGGCTCTAATAGTCCAAACGAACCTCAATTCAGTTGTAATAAAGGGCCCTTGGGAAAGTATCAGTATTGTATTTAATGGTTACTACACCTCCACTGTCCATTATATGTAAAAAAGTAAAGATAACACGTCACTATGTAGTAGGAAGGGATCCTTAGTCTGAGTAAAACAAGCCCTCGATTACCTTTTAATATTAAAACTTCATGTTCATATTATTTGTGCATTGAGTGCACAGTTTGACATTAAAAACATTTTGGTTTAAGGCGATGATGATGTAAAAAACAAACATAATCGAAAGAAGGGATTGATTGAGCCCTTTGACAATCGCTTACTCTATGGTCCCTAATATAAAAGGAAAGTATCCAATCAGTGACACTAATATCACATGGTATCAGTATTTCACTGGGTAACGCAGGTAGTTGTAAATAAAACTCCAATCTGTATTTTTTGACTGGTCGATCATTTTACAAACATGTGCATATCCTGGAAATGCAAAAAGAATCAGATCAAAATAATCAAACAAAGTATCCATTATTAATCTATGTTTGATTAAGAGTCAATAGCTTTAGCAAGCAGTTCATCAAAACGCAGAAGGCTTAAACATAACTCGACTTGAATTCGGTTATGGCTTAAAGTAACGTCAAGGGGCATAGCTACAAAGGGTGAATGGGGATGTGACCATAGGAGACTTTACATCCTCCCTCCATAGTTACAAGCCACACCACTCAGAGCCACTAACGGCACAGGAAGGTTTTTTTCTAGTTTTGCCAAGGAGACTGCATTGATTTATGCTTTAACCCTGGTTGGTAGTCTGCTGTCTGTATGTGCTGTTAAATGGTTTTTTATTGTATTGGCACACAGGGTGGGGGAGGGTGACCTGTTTGGGGGGGTGGGGAGGGGGTTTGATTTGGGGGGGGGGGTTGATGGGGGGGGGGTGGTGCTTGCATATAGGGGCCTGTTAGCATAAAACAAACTTGCATGTGCATATCCGAAATTCATTTGTATAAGTGACTTGTACGATGTATGAAAAGATTTTTTGCCAATTTGATTGATATAAAATATATATAGAACTTTTGGTTTTTAATCCTTTAGGGAAGGCATTCTTGAACACCATTGTAATAAGTGCTGCGTGGCAATATATTGTGTCTATCCTAATTGGTCATCGCTTTGATAACCGGAATCCAAAGTTTCTGAGACTAGTCGAATTAATTAAAGATATTGCAAGACTTCTGGGCACCGTCCGTCCTGGTAAGCAAAACTGTTTGAACTTTCTTATTTTGTAGAACGTTTCATAGGATTAATAATCTGTCTTTACCACACCTTTAGAGGGATTTTATTAGAAATGTAGTGTGGGTACAGTGGGTTCAAATGGAACCCAGTTATATCAGATTAAGAGCACTTTTGTAAAAGAGGCACAGTATGAAAGACCTCAAGAACACCATTCTTATGGACATTTTCACAATCAAAACAGGTAAGGAAGGGAATACAAATTCATTCAGAAATGTAATTCCCTGAATGATGGGACTAATAGGAACATGGGTTTTATGGCCAAATACCAAATTTCTACATCACCACCCAGAGAAAACCCACTCACCAGGACACTGTCTTGTACTGTTTGATACATTTCAAAAGACACTTTCCATTTCAAAGGACACATTATTACAGCTATCTACTGTGGCCCATTTCACACTCTAGTTTTTCCCACATCCCCCCCTGAGTCTGTATCTGTACCTGGTTATCTGTTCAATTGTTTGATTTTACTGTCCTATGTGGTAGATAAGTTTGGATTTCTCAGTTTGTTTTGTAACATCCCGCTTGATGAAGGGGGCTTAGGACTCCCGAAAGCTTGCTTATTTATTTTTATCTAGGTAGCCAATAAAAGGTATCAAAGCTCACTTCTCTTCTCTTACTATGGCTAACACGTACAAACCTCAAAGTTCCACGAAAATTTTTCAGACTTCGTATTTTTTTAAATTTAAAAACATTGCCTTTCGGTAACCTTAAATTCAGAATTTCGATTTCAGTAATTCAAATTTTGATGATATCAGTAACACTCGAAATATAATGCGGAACCTTGAGAAACATCTCATTTGGGAAGAAAAATTTCATTTTAAATACATTTTGGTTATATGTAAGTGTTTCCCAGACCATTCCCCAGGTCCCTGAGCCATTTACACCAAAATACTAATGCTATTTATGCCTTAACAGCATTTCCAGCAATAAAATGCCATTTTACTATAGGCTAGCAACCCCCAAAATCCCATTTTAGTTTTACTACCCTTTCCCAAAGATGTCCCTAGAGATATTATAACACCCAGTCCCTTGCAGCTCTGATTCCTTGGTCGTGGCTGTCAATCTAAGGGGGGCCAATATCTGACAGTGACCAAGAAGTACCTCACTGCTGTGTTTGGGAACCAGTTTGCAGGAGGCGGCACCCAGGTGTCAAGGGACAGGTCTTGGAAGTATCTTCAGGGGCATCTTTGGGGGAAGGTAAAGTAAAAATGTAAAATTTCATTTATGGTGCACATTTGATTGGAACTTAAACTATATAAATCAGGCAATTGAAAACCCGATGCCTAACCTGCAGTTTTGAGGAGCATCTGGTAGACCTTTCTTAAGTACGGTGCTCCGACTGTGTCCAATGTCACTATAACTGAAATTACAGGTTTTAATGTATTTCATTCATGTTTTATTTTTCTCAATAGATTTACAATGCTTTTCCAACTCTAATACGCTGGCTCCCTGAGAATCAAAAACCATTAAAAGCTATTCGGTAGAGTTACAGACATTTGTGAAAGAGATGTTTACAAAACACAAAACAGAACTGGACATAAATGACCCAGGAATTTAATTGATTCTTTCCTTATCAAGCAGCTAGAGGTATTTCTGCCTACTGTCAAACATATTCCATAATACCACCACAGCCAAGGTACAAATCTATTGTGGAATGTTACAATATATGACTTCTAGTTTAAATACAATTAACATATGAACCAAACATGCAGTCCATAGTGGCTTATTTTACAATCCTGTCTGAGGGTCCAAGTCTCCCTCAGTAGCCCAATACTGCAGTTACATGAATGATACTTTCCCCCTTGCATGCTACATAGTGGTCCTGTGCCGGAATACAGTATCTCACGTCAGGCTCATTTAAGAGGCAAAGTATCGTTTGTACCTAGCCAGTTATCCTTGTTTTAAACATAATTATGTCTTAAGGCTCATACACACATAGTGTGTGGTCTTCTGGTTTGGGCATCGTTGGTGATCCAAACCATAGGATCAATGAATGACAACCACTGTTGCATACTTTAATCGCTTGAGTGTACGAGCCTTAACGGAAAAATGAAGTCCATAAATAGTTGGGGTAACAGTCACGGCCCATGGGAAAGTGAGTACCATCTTAGTAAGTATGGTAATATATAGCTGACAGACAGGGCATCGGGCAGCATTCCAGGTTACTCTTACATCTCTCAGATTCAACTATTGTGTTTGGGGTGAGGTGGGGTGGGGTTTACCATATACATTTTTCATTTGAGGGGTGAACTTGCCTTTAAAGAAGATCATGGGGTTAGTTTAATAATTTGAATATTGGTTGTGTTTACTGTCTTTTAGATTTACAATGTTAATACTAATTGTGTCTCTTCCTTAAAGGGGAACTGTGGTCCAAATGACTTAGGTAATGACAGAAATTTCACTCCTGAGAATTTTTGCAATTTATTGTCATTGTTTATTTGCATAGTTTTGAAGTATTTAAATTTTTTGTGTGTGGATGGCAGCAGCATCACCAGGTCCCCTAAACTTCCTGCTTTGAAACAGTTAATGGATGACAGTAATCGCCTGTCTCCTCCGCCCCTTGCCGAACCCTTCTTGCAAGCCTCCCTTGTCCTCCCACTCATGGACACCATGGCCACATTTGCAGGCCCCCTTTGGGCCCCATGTGCCCGTCCACTCGCGGTACTTGGCCCCGCCCCCTTGCGGGTCCCATGGTCCCGCCTACTCACGGGGCCATGGCCCAGCCCATTTGCAGGGCCATGGGACACTCAGACCCCCCCCTACAGAAAACTGTGTAAAACACCTTTTCAGGCAGAGTGAGAACAGTTTCACACTAGTGAGAGAGTAGAGCTAAAGATTCCCTTACTTTCACTGTGAGACCTTCACTTCACACAGCAGGGAGGGGGAGGGAATTCCTGTCTCCTGTCCTGATACTAAAGTTTGAGGCTGTGTCGCTGGGGTGAGTGGAGGAGCAGGAGGAGGAATGTCACATGTATCACATGTCTTTATATCTGGGCTGTGGAGCACGTAGAGAGGTAGTGATGGCCCGTTTAAAGGTATGAAACTGGCCTTATTTAAACTTAACTTGTTTGGAACCACAGTTTCTCCTTTAATAAGATTATAACTTGCACATTTATGTGATGTAGGGTTATAAATGAAATCTATGCTGTTACATTAAGATGATGGTTATTGAGACTGTTATAATAATTCTGTGTGTGTGTATATTTTACTGGTTTATTTTAATTAAATAATGCATTATCTTGTTTTGTTCTCTTTCAGGAAAAGAATAATAATGAATTGTATTTCATCATAACATTTCACTAGTTATTAAACCAATGTTTATTGCTGGAACCGAAAAAACTTCTACCACAATACAATGGGCAGTTTTCAGATGAAAACACCCGAGATACAAAGTAAGAATTTACGTGGTTTTGCACCACACAGATTTTCATTACCAAACCAGTATGCTGCTCAGATCTAAGGGACATCATTCCGCTTTTGTCAAGATCATAGACCCTTTAATCTGTTACCATGCATGTCTACTGTAAAACTGAAGAGATAACATTGATTGCATGTAGTGCATTCACTCACAGTACATCAATGCGTTTTCAGCCCGCTGTGGCGTTCTCAAGATAGCAGGCACAAGTGAACAGAGTTACAGGTAAATACAGGTAAAAATACAAACACACCCCCTAAACCCAGGAATAAAACCTGGAAATGGGGCATACTTAGAGGGTGTGATAGTGGGACTGATGAGGTAACTATTGATGACCTGTGTTTTCCATAGTTATCCCACAATATGAGGAGATGGTATTATATAAAAATATTTTCCGTTCCACCATAGGATATACCAACAAATCTCAGGTGTGACTATGGGTACCATGTGGGACCCTCCTTTGCTAATCTTTTTAGGAGGGTTGTGAAGGGTTGTAATATGTAATATGAGAATGCTCACCAGAGGGAGTAATTATGTTTTGATTTGTTTTTGTGAAAGGGGCACTAGAGGGTTCTCAGAAGGGGCTATAAAAAGCCAACCATGGGATAATCCTGTAACACCTGATAAGCCACTGTGCCGAAATGTTGTGTGTTGTATTGTTGGACTAATATTGTTGTATGTTGCACTAATAAAGAAGGATTCCCCATGAAAACTATCTATGAGACAGTGGACAGCCTTTTCTTCTTATATATTGGATAATAACATGGGCAGTGAGGTGGCCAATAAGGTTGGACATCTATAAGGTACCCTACCTACCTATATCGTTTGGAATCTTTTTATGGAGGCATTTAAGGAAAAGTCTATCCTAAATATCAGGAGAAACTTATGGTGCTGCTCTAAGAAACAATCCAGGACTTTGTGAGTGATCTTAGAGCCACAAAATTCTATAAGATGTGCGGGACACAGGAGAATTGTGCTACTAGCTAAGGAATGTGTTATGATCACGTTATTGCCAAATCAGGAAATCTTTCCATTGAAAATTCCCATAATGGTTACAATCGTCAAACACAAATATTTCCTGAGGTTCAGAGTTATCAAGTTAAACCCCAACTGTATTTTCCTACCTTCTGTTAGGTTAGGTGCGAGTGTGTTCAGTAGGTGTGTGTACCTATGTCTGTGTGGTATCAGGAGGTATGTTTTTGCATTTCGAAACTTTTTGATGGTTTAGGTATGGGTGCCATGGAAAAGAAGGTACTGTGTGTTGTGAGGGGGTGTCAGGAGGTGGTTTACCTGTGTCCGTCTGGTGCCAGGAGTAGAGATGTCCGAAATTCGCAAAATCCGGTCCGCTCAGGGATCGCGGAATTTTCGGAAAAATTTGAAAATTTAAAATCCGCGAGCGGACCCATTAAAATTTTAAAAAAACTCGAAAATACAAAATCCTCGTAATTTTGAACCTTTGAAAATATGTATTTCGAAATACGAGAAATCTTCGTAATTTCGAAAATTTCCGAAAATACGAGAAATCCGTGGTTGAAGTTCGGAAGTGGAAAATCCGGAAAAATCCGCCATTCACGACGGGATAAATCGCGGCGGATCCGGGTTCGGTTCCGGCAAACCGGCCATCCCTAGAGGAGGTGGTTTTTTGCATTTTCATTATAAATAACATTTGATGGTTTGGTATGGTGGCATGGAAACAAAAAGCATGGCTTGTGAGGGGGTCCTGCAGAAAACTACAGCTATCAGCATTCACCAACAGCAGATGGCTGCAGAGAATACTGGGAGTTGGTAGTTTGCAATCACCCAGAGGACCACTGGATAGACTTTCCTGGATAAACTAAATTCATACTTCATTATAAATACAAAACAACACGGTGCTTTACATATGTTAATGATACATTTTAGGACTAGAGATGGTTGTGTAGTAAGTATAGCCTTGGACCTAGGTGCATTTCATACAGAAAGTGCCATATATAACTAGAATGATCTAAATCAAAACAGACATTGCTCTTAATAAGCAGCACAAGATTCCACCATAGGTTGTTTGCAGTTTTTACACAGTTCATAACCAGGAAGCCATCTTATAAAAAAAATGGTTGAATTTTTTTTCTATTCTATTTATTTTAACATCAACCTATATCATTATCATCTTTTTAGTTTTTAAACCAACAATTAAATAATGTTTCATGTTATTACAGCAAATGTCCAGAAAGAAATTGAAGAGAAGTGATTGGATCAAGCCGGCCCCAATCAGAACACCGGAATTGTGCCCTATACAAATGCTGTCATTCATGAAACTCAAGATTTGCCAACATTTTTCCACTTAATGTCCCACATTCTACTACAAGAGATGTGAAATTAAAGGTTACGTTCTTCCAAAAGTGAGTAAAAGCTATATACTCAACACGTTGTTGTCTGCACCATAATTATGGACACCATAAAAGATTTTATTTTTTTCTATTTAGTACAGTTTCATTTTAGACACATCCAATTTGTAGACCACTGCACCGGCCAAAATCCAGGAACAACAGACAAAGCAATGAGTCAAGTGTAGATTTTCAAACCTGTATACACTGTATTGAAACACTGAAAAAAACTATTGAGTGTTTACTCCATGGTAAACTTTAGAATTCCGTGTATGGTAAATTAAAAATAAATTCTAGAATTATATTTAGGCCACACAATGTCACTTTAAATTAAGTTTTATTAATTACCTCATTTAAAAAAAAGAATCCTAAAAAAAAAAAAAACTCCAAGTGAAATAAATTTTAGAATGAATGGGGAGATTCAATAGCACAACGGTGCTTTTACCTTTCCACAATCCCACAATGCCCCCCACTCACGGCCCCTTGCAAACCCCATTAAGTAGCTCAAACTTTAGAGATATTATTTTGGAAGTGGCGCAGCCCCGTACAATAAGTTTAAAACCCACGGTAACCCTAAATTACATGTGGGTGGGTTTACACTCTATTTTAAATATCGATCTCCTGATTGTTTTTCATTTTTTCAACCCATAGGCTGTTACATAAGTATAGGATAAAATGCTGCCATGTGTCGCTGAGCGCTACAGAACACAAGATTGCACAGTAATCAGCAAACAAGCAATGTGTGACCTGATCTTCTGGTGAGGATCATAGTATTTATTGAGAGGCTTAGGCAGCCATGGTATTGTCGGAAAAATTCCACAGTTCTAGTCAGTCTTGTTCAATAAATTGCCGATATTGGCATGTACCTAACTAACTTTCCCCATATTTTCAGAGATCGATTGTAATTGAAAGCTTTTGAGTTTAAAATGGAGAAAATAATTGAACATTGGGACTATAGAAAGGGTTTACTTTCAGTCTCAAATTGGATACAATTCAGTATTTGACAATTACTGTAACATAATGTTTTGATCTTTTTCAAACAAAAAACTATTTTTGCAGGGAACTCCAGTGCCCAATGCTCTCACCCATCCTGAATGACAAAGATCGTTTCCAAAGACTGATGAGTTCATCCTCAACATTTTCTTGATTCTGAAGGGAACTTCATCAGGAATGAAAACTTTCTTACCCTTTTCAACAGGTACTTTTAAAGGGAACTCACATTTAATAAGATGTTTGCAGTTGTTTAATAAGAGGTTCTCATTCACAGTAATCTATATATAGTATGGTACCATATATCTGGGTTATTTAGTTACACAGATTCCTAACTAGGTAACAGCACACTTCTCCTATGTATCTCAAACATCTGTAAAAAATTCCGTGTCTCTAGTCAAAAACTTTGGGAAGAGATAAGGTCCAAAAAAGCTGAGAGAATTAAAAGGAGAAGAAGAGAAATAGAAAGAACAAGATTGTCTCTTCAGGCGCATTGCAAGTAATTTGAACCATATATTGCATTCTATAACATGAATGGTAATGGGAGAGTTTAGTAACTAGTAAAACCTTAAAGATTATTTTGTAGTATTTATGTATTCAGTTGGATCAACTGGACTGGTAGTTTAGTTTTGATGACGTTTCACTAGTCATACAAATGGCTTTCTTAACATTGTTCGTGGTATGTACAAGTCATTCTGAATCTAGTTGATAACTTCAAGAACTAAACCAGTTCAGTTGATCTAACAGAATAGAGATGTACTTGGGTTCTATAAAACCCAGTTTCGCTTCGAATCCGGCGGTTTCGAAGTCCCGACGAAACTTTCGGAAACTCCCGGATTTTCGAAACTCGAATTTTCTGAGTTTTCGATTTTTATCGTAATCGATAATTATCGAAATCGAAAGTAGATGATTATCGAAAGTAGATGATATGCATGAAATGAAATTGAAACGCAATAATCATCGAATTTATGGAATGACTCTGCCACTGACCTAAATTCACCAACCACAGTAGTGCCAACCCCTGGGTATAAAAGGCTACCTTTCAGACACCATTTTGTCAGTGTGTGGAGAGTTTAGTTGGAGAGCTGATTAGTGTTGGAGTTGGAGAGATTTTTTTCGTTTTTTGAGCGAACTTGAGCTTTGATTGTGTGGATTTCAGTGTGGTGGGTTAATACTTGCTGTTATCCCCCCCTTTGTTCACAACATTGATAAAAACAAAAGTCCTTTTAAGGACTACTGTGAAACCAAAAGTCCTTCTAAGGATCATGTGAAACACAAGTCCTTTTAAAGGAGAACTAAACCCAATTTTTATACTCCAGATCTGAAAACAACCCCCCTAAAAACACCAATAAACTATAAAATCCCACTTCAGTAAATTGTATTAAGTAAGCCATATTAAGAACTGGATGAAGTATCTGTGTGTAGGTGCAGTGCAGACCACACCCCCTGACCTCAGTCACATGCTTCCTGCTTTATCTGTCCTGTAAAAGGATGGCTAGAGATTATTAATGGGTGTGACCAACTGTAACAAGTTTCTGCCGTAGCTAAGGACTGAGCATGTGCAGAACATATGGTCGTTGACCTAACTGTGTGATAATAGAATGATGAGAAATAAAGCACAAACCATATGTATTAGGTAAATTTCTCAGCGCCAGTATTAAAATGAGAGTAAGACACATATTAGTTTTATATCAAGGTGTTCGCTTCTGGTTTAGTGTTGTTTTGTGGCTTTAGTTGTCCTTTAAGGACTAACCCATCCTTTAAGTCTTGGACAATTTTCTGTAAGTCTTTAGAGGGCTAGGTGTGTTTTATTTCTCCTGTCTGTATTAGTGTGTAAGTATATATATATATATATACGATATAATATATATATATAATATATATATATACACACAGATATATAGGGAGAGCAAATGCCAGGCAGGGCAAGAGGACGAGGCAGAGGAAGAGGAAGAAGTGCCTCTGCACGTGTGTTAGAGGCAGAGGTGGGCCCATGCAGCTGCTGTTGCTGGGCAGGAGCCACCTGGCCCTTCACAGGGCAGGGCAACATTGCCCGATATGTTCTGGGGTAGCCGGGCTAGGGCTATCAATCATGATTAAGGAAGGCAGGTAGTGACTGGATTAACTCAGTTCCCCTTCCACTCAGACAGAGCAAAGAACAAGCGAGTGCACATGATAATGTGCTGTCTGCCCTTTGGCTCCTACTATGGGCATGGACCCTGATCCTGCTATCAGGGTTTAGACCACATGGTCCAAACCTTCAGGGATCCGGAGGAGGAGTCACAGGAAATGTTTCCCACACCATGGTGGCACTAGTGTGGTCGAGGAGGAGCTTTGCACTGACGCACAGTCCTTCTGATGCCTGTGCAGAGGAAGAAAGTGTTCAGTGCACAGGGGGGCAGGAGGCTGAGCTTATCATGCAGCAGTCCAGAGATAGCAGCCAGGGAACTAATATAGGGGGGGAGTTCCAGCTGAAGCTGCTCATTTTAGTGACAAAGCCTCCAGTGATGAGGAGGTGATCGTTGATGATGATGTCACGGACCATTCATGGTGTGCCACAAGTGGGAGAGGAGGAGCAGGAGAGTGTGTCTGAGGGAGGGTCAGAGCACGAGCCTGTACCCAGAGGCAGGACTGGGGTCAGGGGCAGAGGCAGCAGCGCACCTTTACTGGCGTGGAGGCAGGACACCATTAGAATCTGGTGCCAGTGCTCCACAACAGCAGGTGAACTCTGCTCCAAGGCGGGCCAGTGGGTCAGCAGTTGTGGGGGCTCAGCAGTGTGGGATTTTTCACTGGTCCAGGTGATGCACGGGGTTGCAGTGTGCAGTCTGTGCCGCAACGTGTTAGCCGTGGGAAGACCACCTTAACTTGGGCGACATCTATGGAGGAAGCATATGGTGCTGCACCACAGAGCTCGGGGGGAGCAACATACAAAGAATGTACAGGCACCTGCACGTTCCCTTCTCATGCCCAAGGAGCCCCCACCCTCCCCCTCCAGCTTCATCAGATGCTTCACCAGTGGAAGTTAGGGAGGAGAGACAGCGTTTGGCCCCAGCAAGCGGTGTTAAAAGAGCGCCTTGACACAGCTGCTGGGTCGTCCACTAAAAAGGCAAGGTCTCTCTTCCAGTAGTATTGGAGCGAAGATAGAAGCTATCCCCCAGTCACCCCACCAAGCACAGCGTCAATGCCAGTTAGCAAAACTTCTGGCGGGTGCAGCTGCTACCATTCAGCACTGGGAGACAGTGCAGCGTTCAGAGAGTTTGTGGCTATTGGCACACCACAGTGGCAAGTCCCTGGCCATAATTATTTTGCCAAGAAGGCAGTACCAGCCCTGCACGAAACACCGCAGGGGCAATATAGCTGCTTCGCTGGACCACAGTGTGGGCAAGCGTGTCCACCTTACTACGACTCGTGGTCCAGCAAGTTATGGTCAGGGCAGTATCTGTCTTTTTAACTGCACAGTGGGTCAGCGGCTGATGGCAGAGACGAGCCAGCACGGGGCACAAGTGGGAGGGGGGGACCACCCGTATTGGTGAATATGCCAGTCTCCACACTTCTCCTCATCTGGTGTAATAAGTCCTCTCTCAGAGAGGCCTGTGCCCCCCCTAGAGCCTATTTTCCCTGCCAGGTGAGAAGGTGCCATGCAGTTTTGCAGCCTTCTGTTGCCTTGGTGATAGGAGCCACACTGGGCCAGAGTTGCTGGACAACTACGCAAGGGCAAGCTGAGAAGTGGCTGACCCCCCGCCACCTCTCAGTAGGCGAAGGTCGTTTGTTGACAATGCCACTAATATCATCTATGCCCTTCTCTTGGGCCAAGTCACCACACGCTCTGCATAGCCCATGTTCAACCTGGTTGGCCAGCGGTTCCTGCAAGTACCTGGCCTGCAGATGTAATGAGGCATGCTAGGCGGGGTCGAGCCACTTCAGATGGTATAATGTCACTATCACCAAAACTTGTTAAAACACTTCTTAAACATGAGCGGGCAATTATCGGGGTTACGGCCAATTCGATGGTTACCGAATAATACTTTCGAGGGTTACCGAAATCAACAGTTACTTTCGAGGATTATCGAAAATGAACAATACTTTCGAGGATTATCGAAAATGAACGATACTTTCAAGGGTTAGTGAATGATACATTCTAGGGTTAGCGAACTGCCCGAAAATGAGATAATTATCATAAATACAGCCGCGAGTCCAGAAAAACCAACTAGTTTGAATAGTTCGAGTTTGTCTGAACTCATAAAGTTCGACTTGAACTCGAGTTCGAGTTGGGTGTGTATGGTTACATACACGTGTGATTATACATTGTTCCAATGAACTGCATGGTACAATATTTTATTCAGAAGTAAGGTGGCGATAGATGGTACAATTTTGTTTGTATGATCTGATTGTATCGTTGACATTTTTTTTAACTGGCTGGATAGGAAAAAATAAATCACCAGACAATCATCCTTACACAGGCTGATCACACGATCTGCGGATTTTACAAGCATGATCATGAAGTCAATGCTCAACAGTATTGGCATAATCTATATTTTATCACATTATTATTTTACCAAAATCAGGAAAAAATCGAATGGACATGTCAGTATGTCCGTAGCATATACTAAAAAGATTTTTGCAAAAATGAACTTAGTCCATAATAAAAAGGTATCACCTGATCCTACAGTACTCATCTTTTTATGTATCTTCAAATTGGCTAAACGGATTTTAATGGGGGATGGCTTGTTTTAAAGGTAGAATCTTACCCAATAACATATACAAATTAAAATAGTTTTGGGGGTGGACTTGCCCTTTAAAGTAATTATTAATATATCCTTATTAAAGTTAGAAAA
The DNA here is from genome assembly GCA_019447015.1 of Hymenochirus boettgeri. NCBI lineage: Eukaryota > Metazoa > Chordata > Amphibia > Anura > Pipidae > Hymenochirus > Hymenochirus boettgeri. The sequence continues at coordinate 282,046,430 of CM033473.1, forward strand.
ACAATACTAACATTCATTTAATAGAACACTTTTTTGAAGATCAATTTAGACAATCGGAAAAACAATTACCATATCCATGTAAGAAGTCATCGAAACTAGAAACAAATGGAGTAGAGTTGATCCAGGGAAATTTCCGATTGCCACTTGGAGTCAGGAAGGAATTTTTTCCCCCTTCATAAATTTGGTGGGGTTTTTTTTGCCTTTCTCTGGATCAACAGTTAGGCAGGAAATGAGGATATTGCTAGATGGGTTGGACTGGATGGACGTATGTCTTTATTCAACCTCAAATACTATACTATACTATACTATACTATACTATAATAAATGGACAAAAGACTAAACACTTTGAACACACCAACCCGTGTAAGTAGCTGTATAGTTCTTACCAGTGGTGTTTTACCCATAATGCCTCGTGGGTCAAAAGTCTCAACAAAAAAAGTCTATGGGCATGGGCTGCACAAGAGCCTACACAAAGAGGATGGTGGAGAGGGCAACAGTGAAGGTGGAATGCACACACACACACATCTCAAAGTGCTCTGGTTCATATTGGCACATAACTGTTCTTTAATGATAATGTTAATTAACATTAGGGTGTTAATAACTGGAAAAGATCACAGGAAGAGATTTACTACAGAACTGCTATCATCCTAGGTAAATCTGCTGTACGCAATTCAATATCGCACGTATGCCTCCCAGTCAATGAAAAAATAGCGTTGCCACTTTCTTTTAACAACAGATATCAGCTGGCTTTAAAATGTCGCACAAAAAATGGTGAAAACGTAATATTGAATCGACTGCGCAGGTGTTTTTTGCATTACCTGCTCAGCTGGCACCAAGTAGGAGTTAAAGTTGCGCTAACTCTTATTGTATAATTTCAGAAAACTGTGCAATGCCTCTTGGTAATTCGTGTGTTCTAAAAACATCTAAGTAATTTAGAAGGAATTTGATCATTTATATCCAAGTACAGTAATTGGAGATATGAAAATAATACAGAATGTATTGCTAAAGCAAAAAGCATGGCCATCGATTATTCCAATTGGAGAAATGTTGTCTTCCTCTACTTACAAAGATAACCCACCTGGGCAAACTCTATATTGTTATAATGCCCTGGTGATATGAGAGAGGAAAGGGGGGAGAGTGTGTTATGGGGTACACTAACTAGCTCGATCATTTATAGACTACACAATCCCATATGGAACTGGATTGCGGCTCCTAATGTAACTATTTCCTACTGAATTAAGAGAGCTCACAAAAACAGAAATAGGGGGAAGGGCAGTTTTCATTACCTTTCATTCACTACTGTATCCATCCCAAATATGTCCCTGCATAATAATTTACTTAAAATAACTAATAGAATTATTTCTTCCTTTTTAACTACATCTCAGTATAAATAATACCCAGGTCTGGTCTTTATTAAGAAAAAATAAAACAAGTCCCTCATCGAATAGTCATTAAAATAATTTAGTTTCTAGTACAAATAGTCATTCTAATTCTGATCTTATAAAGTAACCCCCCCCCCCCCACACACACACCACACTCTTACAAAATAATAATAAAACACAACCTCACCTCTAATATGTTTTGTAAGGTCTCTCCAGATTAATCATGTGCAGATTTCCAATGATCGGTAAGGCTTTGGACCTGGGGGGTAATTATATAAATGCTTCTTTCTGGTTAAAAAACATTCTGACCATAATAAGACACAGCAAAGCAGTGAGAAGAATGGTGAGCAGATCACTAATGAACTGTCTACAGCTAAATCTGGAAAGAGCAAGGGAAACATGAAATATATAAAGACTATAAACTGTATTCCTACCAACTAGATCTAACCAACAGGAACATGAAATATATAGAGACTATAACTGTAATCCTACCAAGTAGATCTAAACCACAGGAAAACATGAAAATTAGAACTATAAACTGTAATCCTACCAACTAGATCTAAACCAACAGGGAAACATGAAATATATAGAGACTATAAACTGTAATCCTACCAACTAGATCTAAACCAACAGGGAAAACATGAAATATATAGAGACTATAAACTGTATTCCTACCAACTAGATCTAAACCAACAGGGAAACATGAAATAACTAGAGACTATAAACTGTATCCTACCAACTAGATCTGATCCAACAGGGAAACATGAAATATATAGAGCTATAAACTCTAATCTACCAACTAGATCTAACCAAAAGGGAAAAACATGAAATATATAGAGACTAAAACTGTAATCCTACACAACTAGATCTAAAACCAACAGGGAAACATGAAATACATAGGGGCTATAACCTGTAATCTACCACTAGTATCTAACCAACAGGGAAACATGAAATATATAGAGACTATAAACTGTAATCCTACCAACTAGATCTAAACCACAGGGAAACATGAAATATAAGACTATAATCTGTAATCGTACCAACAGATCTAAACCAACAGGTAACATGAAATAATAGAGACTAAATCTGTAATCCTACCAACTAGATCTAAACCAACAGGTCTAAGGAAGTTCTAGAGAGGCACCCAATACTATAGTGTGAAGAGCGATATATTTGGGGGCTTTTCTATGTTCTCTAATTAATTGATGTGTTATATAAAATATGTAATAAATACTCACCTCTTGTTTGGGAATGGTAAATACAAAGAGTCTTCTGTAGGTTCAGTTTTTCTTGGTTTCCAGTATTTGATTACGGTTTGCATTCCAGGGAAATGTTTTGTATTCTAGAGTCAACATGTCTCCTATTTAAAACACAGTCTGCCCTTTACTGTGATTAGTTGATACTTAAGCCAAGTTTTTTCTTCAGAATGATTAAGCAATAGGTGAGAATTTTGGGATACTTTTTGATCTGTCATCTGTAGTAGCATACAAAAGAACAATCGTGTATTTTACCAATAGCACCACTAAACAGCCATTTAGTCAAGTTATATACCAGTTTCATTTCTGTGCCTACCCCTAAACCTCTGATTTCATTCTCGCTACAGATCCTACAGTCCCCATCTGCTCTTTGGTGACCCTAAATTTGTTCTTTTAGCATTCTCCTTTTTTTAAATTCTCTCTGTTGTTTAATTTCACAGCCTTCAGCTTCTAAGTAAATTATTGACTATAGTTGGCCATATATGGCATGTTTCCGACAACCACATGCCTGATCAAAATCAAGTTGTAATATTGATCCTAATAGCAATCACAAACATGATCTAGCTGGAAACAGCAGAAACAAAGAACGTTTAAACTGCTGCTCCACTTGATTAATGTCAAATCTAATGTCTATTCAGTGTGATATTGTGGTAGTGTATAAGCCATACACTAGGCTTTAAAGGGTTGTTGTTCTCTTGGTGGCAAATTTGTATGTGGATAGAAAATTGCTGGATTGGATGCAGAGAGTAATTGTTAATGGGTCTTCGTCAATATGGACTAAATGGGGTGCCACAGGGTTCCCTTTGGGGCCATTCTATTGAATCTGTTTATTAATTATTTGGAAGTGGATATTGTCAGCAAAGTTTCTGTGTTTGTTGGATCTAAATAGATTGTCACATTGGGCTGCTAAGAGGCAGATGAGATTTATTGTTGATAATTGTAAGGTGATGCATTTTGGACTTAAAAATCCTTGTGTTGCTTATACTATAAATGGCTCTATAAATGGTTAAGTGAATCTGTTGGAAACGGATCTTGGAATTTTGGTGGTTAACAAACTTGAAAGTTATAAGCAGTTCCAGGCGGCAACAGCTAGAGCCAGCAAGATATTCTTGTATAAACAGGGGCATGTATTTAAGGGAGAAAAAAAGGTATCTCCCTCTTTACAAGGCTTGATAAGGCCTCATTTGGAATATGGGTGCAGTTTTGGAATCCTGTGTACAAAAAGGACAGAGAAAAGGTTCAGAGAAGGGCAACTAAATTAATAAGGGTACTGGGGGAGCTGGAGAGATTAGATAAGTTACATGTTGCAACTTAGGAGCTTGCACGGGGATATGATCAATGTGTATAAATACATAAATGTGCCATACAATAAACTATCTGGTGGCATGTTTACCAATAAACATGTCAGAGGACACACGGACATCCCTTAAGAGTGGAAAGAAAATAAGTTAAGGGGCATATTTATAAAAAATCGAAATTAGCGCAAAAAAATTTCCCGCCGCACATCGCGGCCGTGAAAATAGCGCTACTCCGTTTATATAACGGCGAGCGCAATTGCCGTGATATGTATCGCGGCCGCGATGTGTTGCGGTTAATTTAAGTACAGTATCGCCGCGAAGGGACTTAAAATCCCTTCCCGACGCCTCTGCTAAGGGGGCGGGGCATACGCCCACCCCGCTCACAACCCCCGCAGCGGTGGAGACCACTCCTGGGGCGGGAAGGGAGGGAGCCACTGGGAGGGGTGGAGCACCCTCCAGCGGGGCCTTTTGGGGCTTAAGGGGTCCTGCAGCGTGAACCGGGACCCCCCTCCCCGCCCTATCAGGGCCTTTGGCGGCACTCACAAGTGCTTTGGGCGGGGCCACCCCCGTGCGCGGCTCTTAAAAGAGCCCTTGGGTGGCATCTTCTTTCTTCCAGTCCCGGCGACACCAGCTCCGCCGAGGCTGCCGACCCCCGAGAGGTACCCCTGCGGCCGCCAGGGTACCCCCGGCGGGCGCCGGCGACCTCAACGAGGCCGATGTTGCCGGCGTCTTGATCCGACGCGACATCCCGGGCGGGGGGCTTGGAGGGGTTGCTGGGGATGGGGTGCGCGGTGGGTGGTCGCGACCACCTGCTGCGGCCCCTTGCCGGCAGCCCATCCTAGCCTCCCGTTCCGAGATTGCCGCGAGCGGGGAAGGGGTTGGGAGGGGCTGCTGGGAAGCGGTGTGTGGGTGGTCTCCGCCGCCGCAGGGGGTTGTGGGCGGGGTGGGCGTGCCTCCCAGGGCGGGTGCGACCACCCGCTGCGGGTTGCCTGCCCATCCCCGCCCGGGAGGCTAGTATCGGCTGTTTTAAGGTGGCGAAGTAAAACAGCCATACTAGCACTGCGATACACATACCACCGCTTTATAAAATGAAGCGCGTAACAGTAAGTATTGCCGCGAAAAGTTAACGCTTCGTTAACTTTTCGCGCCGTATTCGGACATTTATAAATCGCGTTATAAAAACGCGATTTATGCGTTAATTTCAGTGAAAACGGCCCGCGAAAACTTAACAAGCTTTATAAATATGCCCCTAAGTCTTATAAAGTTTGGAAGGGTTTTTTCACAGTGAGAACAGTAAAGCTATGGAACTGTCTTCCATTGGATGTGGTGATGGCAGGTTCATTGGATGTTTAAAAAAAAATTTGATGTGTTTTTAAAACAAAAATGTTACATGTTACTGCAATGGATACAAAAGTTTGAGTTGATCCAGGGATTTTCTGATTGCCACTTGGAGTTGGAAGGAAATTATTTCTCCCTTCATACTGACACTCAGGTGCTTCTAGGCATGCCCAGTGCAGACATTTTTATAGCTGCATCGCATATTGTATCATTACACACTTATGTTCTCTCTAAAGCTCCCTCCCTTCAGTGTCTCTGCTTTAATAAGGAGAAACTAACAGTAGTTTGACTTGGGCTTTTAGCTTACAATCTGCATTGCATGTGGAAAGGCCAAGCCCAAAGAAAATTTGACTTCTGAATTTAAACATTTTCATTGGACACTACATATCAATGAGATATGGCTGAAATCTGGATGGCTGCATTTAATATTGGGTAGAGAGAAAAAAAACCCATGTGCCATGTGAAGTGTCCTCTTCAGGAGAAATCTCTATTGGTATATCTGTATGGAAGTTACAAATTGTTGTTAGTGATGAATCCCGGTTTCGAAACGAACCTGTTTTCTACTTTTTTCTTACTTCCCGTATCCAACGGGTGTTTAGTTTAGAAATTTTTTATCAAAAAAAAAAATTAAAATTCATTAAATTAATCGGATTTTAGGAACTTCAATCGGTTCAGCGGAACCACTATCGAAACTAACCTCTAATTTGGTATATATTCTAAGTCTGTTATAGACAGGCAATCTGGGGGACAGTCTGTGTTGCACAGAGATCAGTTTTCATGGTTAAGGATTGGTTAAGCAAACAGAACATTAACAGCTTTGGTGAATTATAGATGGCCAAACTTCCAAAGTTCGTTCTGTTTTCGAACTTTCAAACTTCTAAAAAAGTTTGAAAGTCCGAAAACGACCCAGATTAAGTCAATGGGGGGTAAATAGTTCGGAAAGTTCGAATGAACTTTCCGAAATGTTGCAGTATAAACTTACCTACAGGCCCCTGGGACCTGGTAATGGTCTGGGGAACACGTCCGTGCGCAGGGAAGAGCAAAAAAAAAATGGATGTTGCGCACGCGCTACTTTCAGTTTCCGTGTGTCACTTTTGGTAATCCTCGCTAACCCTTCTGGAAATCCCAGATGGCTGGAGTTCCCGAAGTCAACTGCTTGCGATTGCACCAGATGTTCGGGGGTCCCGCAGCTCGAAACCGGGAACCCCTCCTGAGTCCTTTCAAGGCCGTTGCGGCACTAGAAGTGCCCTTGTTGCCCTAACAAGGCCCTTTGGGGCTTAAGGGGTCCCGCAGCTCGAACCGGGACACCCCTCCCCGGCCCTATCAGGGCCCTTGTGGCCCTTGGAAGGTCATTTGGGGCTTAAGGGGTCCTGCAGCTCGAACCGGACCCCCTCCCCAGCCCTTGTAAGGGCCATTGGCCACTGATAATTGCCTTTGTTGGGGGTTCTACAGCTCAAACCGGGACCCCTTAAGCCCCAAGTGTCTTTGTCAAGGCCACAAGGGCCCTGATAGGGCCGGGAAGGGGGGGTCCCGGTTCGAGCTGGGGACCCTTAAGCCCCAAAGGGCCCTTGTTAGGGCCACAAGGGCACGTATATAGTATGTGCCTGGGGGGGGTCCCGGTTTGAACGGAGGGACCCCTTAAGCCCAAAGGGCCCTGTCAAGGCCACAAAGTCCTTGTAAGGACCCAGGAGGAGGTGCCGGTTTTGAGCTGCAGGACCCCCGAAAGTCCCAGGATTGACGGCCGTTCGGCAATCTGCGTACTGCCATTTTCAGAATCTCTGGCCGTTCAGGGATTTCAGAAGCGGCCATTTCGAAAATAGTCCTGCGAGTCCAGAAATCGAACTAGTTCGAATAGTTTTTGTTCATCCTGAGCTAATAAAGTTCGGCTCGAGCTGGGGTTCGAGTTCTAGTCCATCCGTAGGTGAATCATATTATTTACAGTTTCTTTCTTGAGAAATGCTATTTATGATATGATATATCTAATACTACTGTCACACACCCTTGATTATTAAATTGTTGTTTGCTTTGATGCGTTAATAAAGTATGGTTCATATTGTACTGGCACCATGCTAGTTGTCTCTAGAAAGTTCACATTAGGTTATATAATTTTAATAACTGTTCAGCAAGATGCCATCTTTAAATGGTGCATTCTTATAATGACATCTTTATCTATTTTCTAATGTTTTATACACATTGAAACAGGAAATAAATGGGATCCCTCTATCGTAATGATTAATGGTTATAGTACAAGCCTTATCAGTTGTAGCATCATAAAAATTAACTTTAATTATATACATAATATATAAAATGGATAAAAATCACACACATAGAAAAAGTAAAAATTGCAAAACCCAGTCTGCCATATATAGGGAAAATATGTAGCAAGATAAAGACCTGGTAATTGCCCTTGCTTTACAGCAGGGGTGGGCAATTAAATTTCCAGGGGGTATAAGAAACTTACATTGTCATGAATGGCCAGACCTATACGTTCAACTTCTCATATAGAGATGCAAAACTGGATTTTAAAAAGATTAAATTAATATCCCTGATTCCTTGGGTGTTTTTTTATTTTTTATTATTTGTTGCAATTTTTTCAATAGAAGTTGTGTAGTATTTTACATCCATTCATCAGATTCAATGAATCAGTTGATGAGGTCATCATTTTTTAATAAAATAACACAAATAAAAATAAATCAATTACCTGAGACAATCATTAATATTTAGATTTTTTTGGCTACAGAATTTGTAATGAGGGCCAGTCAGGGGCAGCCAACGGGCTGCATGTGGCCCCGGGGCCTTACATTGCCCAGGTCTGCGTTAAAGGGGAGTCATTTCCATATAGCTAGTTCCCTCTCTAAAAGGCAGGCTGTTAAAATACTGGAGGTAATGGAGGCAAGTAATGAGTCTAACATTGCATCATACACATGTGATATTGTGTTATGATCCCTATATGATTATCATTCGCCCAATAGCAGTGCAAGTCTAAAAAAAAAGAAATGTGTTTTGCCATAATATGGAGTAGTGGAATTTGTTTAAGTTACAGTTTAGTACTTTGTGCCACCACTACAACAGGAATGATGATCTCAAGTACGTTAGGGAGGGAAAACTGTGGTCCGTGCAAGTTCCCCCAATACAAAGACCATGATTCCATGTGTGTTTCCTCTTATTGTTTTGATGTTTCATGAAAAAAAACTAACCCAATAGAAGTCAATGGGAGTCGAATTCCAATCATTTTCTGCATTCGTGTTGAATATTTGAAGTTTAATATTAAATATTTGAAGTTTGATTAATTATTTGATATTTCATTGGAAAAATGGGCAATTTCTTTGTTTTACGCACAATCTTGCAAGATCCACCACTGCTTCCAAGATAGGTTATCCCTTCCATTTCCTGCTCCATAATCCTATAATAAAATCCTAAGTGTGCGTCCCTGTTCTGTGTTTGTGTCACTGCAGTTCTATGGACTCACCACTAGAGGGAGAGTCTCTGCAGTTCCTATTGACTCACCACTAAAGAAAGAGTCTCTGCAGTTCCTATTGACTCACCACTAGAGGGGATGTCTGAAGTTCCTATTGACCACCACTAGAGGGAGAAACACAGGAAACACACAGAGGGAGACAGCAATTAAACATACTGCAGTAAGGTTGCTTGGGACGGGGCTGCTGGATTTGGGACAGAGGGGCCCATGGATTTGGTACAGAGGGGGAGCCCTGGATTTGGGACAGAGGGGGCCCTGGATTTGGTATAGAGGGGGGGCCTTGGATTTGTACGAGGGGGGCTGGATTGGGACAGAGGGGGGCCTCTGGATTTGGGACAGAGGGGGCCCCTGGCCTGGGACAGAGGAGGGACTCTGGCCGGGACACTAAGAGGGTACTCTGGCCTTGGGACACTAATAGGGTACTCTGGCCTTGGGACATGGAAGAGACTATGCCTGGACACTAAGGGGGCACTCTTGCTTCTAGTGCCCGTTATTGTAGCGGGCTTAATGTCTAGTGATTTATAAATGTTTTCTGTGGGCCCTTCTCCCTTTGGGTCTTAAATCTAAAGCATGGGAATTGTATATTCTGTTGTATTCAATAGATCACTCTGGACTTGAAATGTGTTCTTGAAGACGTTTCGCTAGTCTCTCCACTGGCTTTCCAATTCAGAATGACTTGTACAAGAATCTGTGGCAATTATGTACCCTGAAAATCCCAATTAGCATATCACAGCCAGGTGTTAAGGGTGTGATTAGATAGTGGCTAAGAGTGTTATAGGAACGCCCAGAGTAAGGTGTTAAAACAGCATGTACATGGCAGACAGTTCTTAAGGGTGTGGTGTCGAACCCCCCCACCTCTATTTAGGCTTGGTTTCTTTATTTTCACATAAATGGCCTCCTTAACACCTCTCTTGAACCAGTCACGTTCCTTCGCCAGTAGTTAACATTACAATCTTCAAAGGTATGTCCTTTATCCTTAAGATGCAGATACACGCTGAGTCCTGACCCAGAATTGGCTCTTCTGTGCTGGGCCATACGTGATGCAGTTGCTGTCTGGTCTCCCCCAACACAAATCAGAGCACTCCCCACTGCACACCGCACCGCATACATGATGTCGCTCCTCCTCCGTGCTTTGGCATTGGGTCCCCCGAGACCAGACAGCAACTGCATCAACGTATGGCCCAGAACAGAAGAGCCCAATTCTCGGCTGGCTGTGATATGCTAATTGGGATTTCCAGGTACATAATTGCCACAGATTCTTGTACAGTCATTCTGAATTGAAAGCCATTCGGATACTAGCGAAACGTCTTCAGAACACATTTCAAGTCCAGTTGATCTAATTGAATACAACAGATATAGTAATGACCTGGTGAATGAGAACCTTCACAAGCACATGGAATTGTACATTTTTTATGCTTGATACATTGGTTGCTTTTTGCCATCATCCTTCTTTGTTTCCTTCAGTATCAATTACATTTTGTTTTGCGTATGTAAACTATTTAATTGGTAAAGAATAACTCACATATAGCTAAATACTCTGAAGTGTCAAACCAACAATGTACAGGACAACGTGACATAGACGTCACCCGATCTGCAAAACAAAGCGCTAATAGCAACGCATTGAACAATTGACACAAATAAAATGCTAACGCTAGTAGCGTGTGTACATGAATGACACAAGGAATACCAGATGCTAAGTTATACTGATTATACTTACACTAGATACAAAAATACCCCCATATACATTAAAACAAAAAACTCCCTAAGCTATTAGCAGTGATAAGTTTGAAAGTCACCCAATAATAAAGTAATGTCTCAATGCACCAAGTCATAACAACACTGGCAAAAAGTTCTCCATGATATATTGTAACAATCAGCTTAGCTTGCTGCTGGTTATCTCAGACTGTAGTTAGCTAAAGCAAACAGAAATATACCATCCACGGATCTGGACACCTCCCAATATACTGTAGTAACCACCAATTGTACAGTGGCTGACTCCATGTCTTCCCTGGTAGATACCATCACTCTCATCCCGGTTCACTCAGGTAAGTGCAGAAGTCCTGGCACATCCGAACCTCACACTCCAAAATGGCATGTCTATCCTTAGGTGTTCCTTCAAGGTGATAGTCCAGAGTCCATTGTGCAAAACAAACACTGCAACGGTAAGGGCATTTCTCTGTGGAGGATCACCTAAGAATAGACTGCCGTTTTAGAGGTTCGGGATGCCGGACTTCTGCCACCGATTGGTGGGAACTATTGGGAGGTGTCTAGGTCCATGGATGGTATATTTCGTTTGCTGTAGCTAACTACAGTCTGATTTAACCAGCATCAAACAGATGCTGATTGTTACAATATATCATGGAGAACCTTTTGATTTTTTCTAAAGGATACAGTGTTGCCACGAACTGGTGCATTGAGACAGTTTACCTTATACTGGGTACTTTCAGCTCATCACTGCTAACTCTTATGGGAGTTTTTGGTTTTAATGTATATGGGGGTATTTTGTATCTAGTGTAACTGTATACTCAATATAACTTAGCATCTGGTATTCCTGGTATCTTTCTCTGGTAGAAAGAAATTTAATTTCTTGTGTCACATTCTTACTAAATGTTTTCCTTCCTATCATTCATTTTCTCAGTGGATCTCCTTTAATTCAATGTAAACTTCTATATGGCCTATTGGGAATGTATTTTAAAGGCAATTTTTTTTTTAATTTTAAAAACTGGGGATCCTTATCAGCCATAGAGCAAATACCTGCTAGCAATCTAGTTTCCTCTGGAACCCTCTCTTTGCTTACAATATAATCATATCTAATATCATATCTATTCAAATACTAATCCAAGAGGTGGTTGGGAAGTTTAAGGTGGGAAGGAGGCACCGGGGAACTTGTTTAGGGCACCAAAATGCAAGAAACTGGCCCTGACCCTTAATATAAATAATAATATAAAAATAATAATAATAATAATAATAACCAGGTCTCTGTTAATTTATGCGCTAATACCCATTAGCACTTTATTACATGAATTTGTAACCAGTTATTTTTAAATAACTATTGCCCATATAATAGCAACACTAGTTTTCTGGAAGAGGTTACCACATCCTCATACTGATTAATGAGCTTTAATAAGTTTGAGCATGTGCAGAGAGAGGCAGCAGGGAAACATCAGTCAATCATGGTTGTGATGTCACAGTCACAGCCTTGATTAACTGCATGGAGAAAGGAGTGAATGGGGCAATAATTAGCCTTAAATATCTGGTTAGTGATACATCCAATAATGTGTAAATATATAGAATCGGGGGCAGGTAACTGATAAGTAAGATGTTCGAACTTCGCAAAATCCGGTTGCTCGAGGATCCGCGAATTTTCGGAAATACGAGTAATCCTCGTAATTTCGAAAATTTTCGAAAATACGTATTGACGAAAATACGTGAAATCTCATAATTTCGAAATTTTTGAAAATACGAGAAATCGTGGTTCGGAAGCTCGGAAGGCGAAAATCTGGAAAAATCCGGTTAAAACCCGCTGTTCGCGAACGGATAAATCCGCGGCGATCTGGGTTCGGATCCGGAACCGGCCATCCCTACTGATAAGACCAGGAGTGAGGACTTAGCAATTTAGGTCCTCACCCCAGGTACTTGTAAGGGGGGGGGGGGATCAGCTTGAAACATAAGATATTGAAATGGAAAAATTGATTTATTTCAAAATGATTGGCTGGAAACAGTCACTTACCTGCTGGTATCTGCTGTCTAATGGGTTGTCACACTATGATGCATTTAAAAACGACATGTTTATCGCTTTTTCAATGCGTTTTGTGTGGAAAAAACCCTGCGTTTTTTGTTGCCGCGCACGTTTTACATGCGTTTTTGGGCGCGTTTTTAGTACGCGTTATATGCGTTTGCTTTGCATCTGCGTTTTTGGCGCCAGATTTGAATATAAAACTCTGATGTGCCTTCCTGTGGGTGTGGGTGTTTTTAGGAGTGTTGGAGAGAGAATTATGAGTTTTTGAGGAGTAGGATAAATTGCGTTGGGATTGAATTTTTGAAAAATGGTTGAAGTGATTATTCCTTGGAGATCATTGCATTGGTGCTTATAGGATTAATCATAGAGCGGCGCAAGAAGGAACAGGAGGTTCTGGGTCCATCCTTTACTACAGGAGAGGGGGCAGAAGGGCAGTTTTGGACCTTGTATGCCGACCTGCGTCAGCATCCGACCAGTCAGTCATACACCAGAATGTCCACCAGATGTAAGATTTTTTGTTATGTAATTTCAACACTCCTGACTTTCTGGTTTGGATACATGTGAGTTTACCAAAATGTTCACAATAGTTTTTCTGTTCCTTTTCAGTTTTGACATTCTTCTGACATTTTGAGTGAGGACCTGAAAGGGAAGATACAACCTTCAGGAGGAGTGTGTCACCTACTGAACACTTTGATTACACTCAGGTAAAAGTCAAATGTTTGAAATAGTTTTTCATGTGTAGTGTGTTTGCACTGGAGTGTGGAGTGGTTTGAATGACTGTGAAATGTGTTTGTTTGCACTGGAGTGTGTAATGTGTTTGAACTGGACTGTGAAATGTGTGTTGTTTGCACGGAGTGTGTAATGTGTTTGACTGGACTGTGTGAAATGTGTTTGTTTGCATGGAGTGTGTAATGTGTTTGAACTGGACTGTGAAATGTGTGTGTTGCCACTGGATGTGTGTAATGTGTTGTGTTGCTAGTGGAGTGTGAGTGGTATGTTTTAAAATAATTATTGGCCTTTTTTAGTAATGTAAATATAGGTTTTTACTTCAATAGATATCTGCAAACTGGCCAACTCCATGAGGTCCCTTCACCTGAGTTCCGCAATGGGAGGTCTACAATCCAATGATATTCACCTGACTGCAAGATTATTTGGGAGAAACTCCAGCCAGAGTTCCTTCCCTTCCCTAACCAGGATAAATGGGAAGATATCAGTCAACATTACTGGCGAAGCAGCACCATTCCTAACTGTGTGGGGGTGCGATAGACGGAAAGCATATTCGTCTTGTCAGCCTCCACGTACTGGGAGTAGGTACTTTAATTACAAAAAGTATTTTTCCCTTGTTCTGCTCGCTGTGGTAGATGCCGATTACCGTTTACTTACATTGACGTTGAGCATATGGAAGTTGGTATGTGACGACTCGCCATCCCCAGCACAGCAGATTTGGTAACCAAGCTCCGTCAGGGTAGGTTGAACCTCCCCATCCCAAACCATGGCCTGGAACAAACTCCCCTTCTTACCCATTGCCTTGTGGCTGAGAGGCATTGGACTTCTGAACATCTTCTGAGGCCTTTGTATGAGGTCTCTGAATGATGTGAGGAGAGTCTTTAATTATGCAGGCTAAGCAGGGCAGGAGAGTAGTGGAGTGCACATTTGGATACTACCCACAACAATGGAGGATTTTGCACACTGCCATCTGCATGAATAAGAAGAATGCTGTGGCTGTTGGTGAAACAGCATGCATCCTGCACAATTTTGTCCGGGACAAAGAAGTGATTGATTACCCCTCCATCAGAATCATTTCCACCTACACACAATCTATGTGCCACGAGGAGGAGTATCTGGAATTACATTAAGAGACCAAATGGCACAATTTTTCTTGACCCCTGCTGGTTCTCCCCTTGGCAAGTCAGCAGATTTAATGTGTGTTAGTTTTTTGTGCCTACATATTAAAATATTTGTTTGGACCTTTTTGCTATGGTTGTTTTTCTTTACAAAACATGCTTGTATACCAGCTTACCTAAGAGCAATCCAAAACTCCTAAATTCCTATGTCTATATGTAAATACTGGTGAGCATATATATTTTTAATTCCAAGTGAACAACAAAATAGTGAAGTATAAATTGTTTACATCAAAACGCAACATTCTTTACAAATCTTTGTTACGTAAAAAATTACTTCAATAAGAAACACCGCTGTATTTAATAACCAAGGTACCTGCTTAAAACAACTATTTTATTAAATTAATGAGGAGTAGCATTAACAAACATTTTCATTTGTAGTTTGAACATATACTTTATTGTGGTTAACTTAGGAAAAAATGGCTGCATATATCAGGTAAATGCCAGGCTGCAACATAGAGGCCTCAAAATGGCTGCATAGATCATAAAGTGCCAAATGGCTGCATACATGAGTAAAGTGCACAAAATGGCTGCCTATATCAGGTAAAGTGCCCAAATGGCTGCATACATGAGGTAAAGTGCCCAAAATGGCTGCATAGCATGAGGTAAAGTGCCACAATGGCTGACCATACATGAGTTAAAGTGCCCAAAATGGCTGCATACATGAGGTTAAAGTGCCACAAATGGCTGCCATACATGAGGTAAAGTGCACAAAATGGCTGCATATATCAGGTAAAGTGCCCAAAATGGCCTGCATACATGAGGTAAGTGCACAAAATGGGCGCATACATAGGTAAAGTGCACAAAATGGCTGCTATATCGGTAAAGATGCCCAAAATGGCTGCATTGTATGAACCACTGTCTAAAACATTTTGCCTCATGACTTGTCACATATGCCCCAATTACGTATACATAATATATAGCTACAATTCAGGTGGAAGCTAAATGACTAATTGTTTGGTCTTTTGTGTTCCCAAATGGAGACTTCAAATCGTGGGAGTTTGGACTTTTCCTTCTCCTACTTATTCAGTGTTACTTTTCCAAATGTCTTCTTGTCAAAATATATTCTAATTTGCAGAGAATGCAATCAAAAACAAAACCACCAACAAATGTTACTAATCATTGATAGACACATACAGCCATTTCATTCCAATGTGATACACTTACATCTAAATTTGCCATGTATCCACATAATAAGACTTCCAAAAAACTGAAGGTCACACAGTAAACACAGTACGTGTATTACTTACCAGTTTCAAAGATGCAGCTTATATCTTTAATGCTGTACCACCTTAATTGTGCATGCTGTGACTGTTGTGCCTTTGACTGTCATCAACAGCAAGTGGCAAAGGGACCACGTTTGTAAGTAAGCTGGCTCTTTGTAAGAGGTAGGTAAAATTAAAGGGGGGTTAGTATTTCCTTGTGAACTCGGTTATATTAATGATATCTCATCATCAGTATAGGTCCACTACAAAGATACATGTATTTTTTACTTTGCCTTATGTGATAACATACCAGACACTCATTGTTTGGTCATACCTACTGGTATGTGAACAGACATAAGATGGATTTGATTCACATATATTAGTTAAAAGTGGCAAAATGTAAACTCCTAAATAGGTTTTAAAACAAGTGGAAAAACATTACATGTACTATTGCCTTAAACTAGGTACACACAGTAGTGATAAGGCGGATAATGTCACCAACAATGGTCTTGGGGCTTTAGTGATACTGTGGTGTACCTTGTTTTCACCCAGAGAGCGTGGACACATGAGTGGACCTTCAAAGTGCTGCACCTGTATGTACAATTTAGAATTATGGCGTACATGGCCTTTAATTTGTGGAGATATCGTCACAATTGTAGCTAAAGGTGTGAGAACTTGAGAACTCGGTATATTAATGATTATCCATAATAAATGTATGTCCTGTAGAAGAGAGGGGGAATTACCGTACTCCACAGTACACTCCCTATAGAGTTTATCCGCTTTCAGGGAAAACACAGTACCCAGCCTTCTCCCTGTGTTGTGTTATACTCTGTAATAGAATCTATGCTGGATATAGGGATAAGGCTGGGGACTGCATGTTGATGTTGTATAAATAAATAAGACAGGATCTTGGCATATTTTGATACAGCTGGCATGTGTAAATAGCTGTTAGATGTGCCATTGTAGGTCAAGTACTTACATTGAGCGTGCCATTGCAGTGTTCTGCAAACCCAAGTGTTTATTTGGATATTGGTTTTTTGATCTTCTCACATCTGCTACGCTGCCTTTTGTGTGTGTGGATTATCATTTTTTATGTGGAACATTGGGGTCCATCATCTTGTCTTATATTTATATCTGTGTAAAGAAATTGTAAGGATTGGAAAAAAAAATGCAACTAACTCCATCAATACATATATCCTAGCACAATTTAAGACCTAGACAAGCGACATGAAAAGCTCGCCAACATTCATTTAGACAGGGCCGGGTGACACAGTATTTGTAAACAGCACTATAATTACCAATGTTCACACTATACACATATATCGTTTCTACAACTAACATCACAACTATCACGCTATTTAGAAAGTGAAGTGTCATTCTAGCCACACATTACAACATCAAACTACATGTATGTTTTAACACTAAATAAAACAAAGCCATGGCTTACCTTTGATTTTAAAGAAGATCGTGACATTTGCCTCTTAAACACAGAGAAATTAGATATATACAATCATAAGGCGATTCCCAGGTAGCAGTATGCATCTTGATTTTTGAAAGTTCAAAACAATGTGTTTCACAATGCTAGTCAACTTCTATGTTGTTTGATTTTAAAAATGAAGAAAAGGCCATGGTATCACTTCGGTACCATAAATGGGAACAAAAGGCCATGGTATCACTTCGGTACCATAAATGGGAACAAAGGACATGGTATCACTTCGGTACCATAAATGGGAACAAAGGCCATGGTATCACTTCGGTACCAAAACATGGGGGAAATATGTAGGGATTTCTGCAGTCCCATAAACATACAAAAAAAATTATTACTGTATCTCTCCGGTAGTAACTTAGAACAAAATAGCTATTGTTATCGCACCGGTAACATAATTTTCCAAAATAAAGTATTGGTATCCTGTCTGGAACCATCCAACCAAAAAAAGTTTCTAGGTATCACTCCGGTACCACTTGTATAATTGTTGGATTCTTGCAACAAGGTGGGCAAAAATTAATCTCTCAGGGAACATACTTTCTGAAATGGCCTGGGAAGGTATTGGAAAATTGGAACTTGGGTCAGTTTGGATAGAAGTTGATCCAGATTCTGTGGAGGGATAGGTTGCCACGGAATTGGTGGACAGTTGGCGAGTATCATAGGCTGAAGTTGCCTTTGAAAGTAGCTGGTGCAGACTCTGTGGAGGGGAATAGATTGCACGAGTTTGGGACACTTGAGCATGCATCGCCTGAGAAGTGGCCTCTGGAAAGTAGCTGGTGCAGACTCTGTGGAGGGGAAGGTGCCACGGAGTTTGAACACTTGGGTATGCATCGACTGAGAAGGTGGCCTACCATGTATACCGGCTATTGTGGATGGGAGTGCTGGAACCGAGGCTGCTGATAAGATGCATGTGGAGGTATCTGTTGCTGGTAATGCCCATATGAGAGATGTGTGGTGGATGTTGTGAAAACAGGCATCACTGGCTGCATATACAGCCTGATTGCAGTGGCGGCAATTGACATTGAAGGGCCAAATGGTTCAATTTGGTTGCTGCACTGGTGGCACTTGGGGTATTTTGGACTTTAGGACATCCAGCAGCTCAATAGTAGTTTCCAACCACTTGTCCTCTGCACCTTCTTCATGATTGGAATTAAACTCATGGCAAAGTGATATTCCTTGCCACTTTCCAGACTTATTTCAGCACTCTGACATGCTGCTGGACTGTAGTGAGGCTTATGATGAACTTGCAGTGATATGTCAGCAACTCAGACTCATCAGAGTCATCTTCTTGCGTCCTTTTTGCATGCGGCGGGTAGGTAGTGCAGAAGAATGAACGGATGTTCCAACAGACATTGCTGAAGTGCCTGGTAGGGCATCGCTGCTTCATGGTGGCTGGCAAGGCACCCTCTTCCTCTTACACACTAGGGGATATGGGGTGTGGTTGGTGTAGCATCCACTCCAGCTTCCTCCCTCTTCCTTCAAGTTTACACAGTATAAAAACAACAAGGGAGGCCACATTGAGAAAAATATTCTCTTTTAGTTGTGCTTTGCCACGTGGGTATTTGCTAAAAACAACTTACGCAGATAAGCCAGGCTCGGAGAAGGAAATCCAGGATACCAGAATACCGTATGATTTGCTCCTACACAAGCGCAGCTGCACCACTACGAACTCTCCTCCTGCATCGCATTGCAGCTCACGCATTAAAGTATCTTTAATTAAGATCGCAGCGTGTTTTCATTCTTGCCACATGAAGTAAATATATATTTTTACACTTCTAACAAAATAACACAGCTACACAGTAAACATAAAATGTACATATCCATATAGGTATATATAGATATAATTTCAGAAATTCCTTTCTTATCCCTCGCTTGGGGTTAATTGTATCCAAAGGTCTTCATAGAGCTCCTGCCCTATCTGCGCCAACCCTGTTTGGCACCTGTGACATCCTTACAATTAATTGTTGTATTCATACAGCTCAGGATAAGCCTGAACGTTATTGATGAGCTCCTCAGTGGACAGGGTTTTTCTTAAGGCCATACATTAAAATCTCACCAACCACAACCCGACCCAAAAACCACACAACCACACAACCCCACACTGCTCACACAATACACAGCTTTAAAAATAAGCCACAAATTAAGTTCAAAACAACTGTACAAAACTCCTACAACACTTCCAAAAACAACCAAATTATTTTTTTTTCTTCTTTTTCCCAAAAAACCACACTGCTTCTCTCGCCTCACTACACCCTCAAAGAAAAGAAGGATGTGACTCATACCGGATATCGATAAAAAAAATCGCAAACGCATGCGGTTGTTATCCGCTTTGGTATCCGCTGGATCCGTTTTTAACGCATCCATAGACTTCATGGACATGCGATTTATGCAGGAAAGCGATTAAAAAATGGTGAAACGCACCGTTAGGAAATTCGCAACCATGTAACATTTCCCAACGCCACATTGTGTTCCTAATTTCCCGCGCTTTTCTTTATATTTTGCCTCTGACATGCGATTCGCACATCGCAAGCGCAACGCAAGCGCAACGCAAAACGCCGCGAAAAACGCGCTAGGTGCTTGCTACCCTACACCTTCTCCACCTTCTAAAGGTTCCAATTAGGGTGGCCATCTTAACAACATTCAACTCTGTTTACATTTCTTATAAAAAAAGGGGGCCTGGTTTTAATTCCTAAAAAATCATTGTCAAAAGTCTAGTCATTAAAGCGACATGTTGTCAAACTTTGAATAGAAGTTGTTTCTTATTTCGTGTTAAATACGCCTAAAAGTTTTAATATTGTTATTCATTGGCAATATGTCCTTAAAACAAACCAAAAAATAAAATAGTTTTTTTGTTTATTAAAATGACGTTAGGAAAACACCTGAACTGAACAAATAAATACCTTTGAATAGCCCATGTAGTTTTTAAATGGAACTAAAGTCTTCCAGACAACATTGTCCCAAGTAGACGAGCCATTCACAAACCTAACAAACACGCTGTGTCTCACCTCTCCCTTTGCTGTGGCATTGAGGGGATTTATGAAAATACCCTGTGAGTACCAGGATCAGCTCCCACAATCCACCTTAGTGGTAAACCCCCACCTCTAAGTACCTGCTCTGTAGAGCTAAACAGATCAAAACAAGAAGTTGCAGCCTGTGCTTCCTAGAGCTGACGCAAATCACAAATCTACAGCACAGCTCCCTTCCCTGACACAAAACAGGGATTGCAGTTTTTTTGTTTTCAAACACATTCAAGCGTCGTCCTAACAATATTAAATCCTTTATTCTACATACCAAAAGAAAGTAACGCTTTTGCAGTGTATATTCTAGAACATGTATGTAGAAACGGCCTCCTTCAACTTACTAATACATTTGCACGCAAAAATAAATACGTGTGATACTGGGGAAGAGAACCTGCAACTTGTACATTTACTCTGTCTTGTCTACAAGCAGAGCTGTTCCCTCTGGCTAACGTAGATCATATCATAGAACACTGGTACCATGTAGATCATTAACTATGACCATAAATGGAAACTAAAAATAGTAAGCTGAACATTTAGGGCGGCAATCTTTGCTTGGGACACATATAGAAACAAAAAGGAGCGAGTATGGCGGTATGGAAACATCGTAACCTTCCTGAATTGTGATTTTTAAAAACCCTGGGTCCTTACCCAGGCACCACCAAGAACCACTAAGAAAAGCAAGACCCCGATATTATTTGGAAGGTTTATTTTTTGCCTAAACGAATCCTTAAAGGTGAACTGTGTCTCCAAAAAAAATGAAGGCAAGTTTCCTACCTCTAAAACAAGCCATCAAACCACCTCTCTATGGCTCCACGCCCAAGTAGACGAATGATCTGACCAAAAAGTTAATGGGTGGGAGGAATGACTTGGACATTCCTGAGGCTTCTCCTGCACAGTGCCGTCTAGCGGCGAGGTCACAACCTCAGACTCACTCGGTGTGAGGGAGACAGGAAGTCCTCCTCCTCTCGCTGGTTGTGGAAGTCTTGATCAGAGAAGTTAAGGGAACTATACAAACAGCCCCTCCTCGGGGGATATAAGGGATATAGATATATATGAATGAAAGAGAGCTCACAAAAACAAAAATAGGGGGAAGGGCAGTTTCAATACACTTTCACTAACTGTATCCATCCCAAAATATGTCCCTGCATTTCTGCACATTGATAGTCATATTCAGATTGTAAACAAACAGAAAGAAAAACCCACGAGTATCAATAATTTACTTAAAATAACTAATAGAATTATTTCTTCCTTTATTTAACTACATCTCAGTATAAATAATTACCCAGGTCTGGTCTTTATTAAAGAAAAAAATAAAACAAGTCCCTCATCGAATAGTCATTAAAATAATTTAGTTTCTAGTACAAATAGTCATTCTAATTCTGATCTTATAAAGTAACCCCCCCCCCACACACACACACACACAAACACACACACACTCTTACAAAATAATAATAAAACACAACCTCACCTCTAAATATGTTTTGTAAGGTCTCTCCAGATTAATCATGTGCAGATTTCCAATGATCGGTAAAGGCTTTGGACCTGGGGGGTAATTATATAAAATGCTTCTTTTCTGGTTTTTAATTGTATATCAACAAATTGGCAAAAAAATTTTCATACATCGTACAAGTCACTTTTACAAATGAATTTCGGATATGCACATGCAAGTTTGTTTTATGCTAACAGGCCCTAATGCAAGACAACATACACCCCCCCCCAAATCAAACTCCCCCCCACCCCCACAAACAGGTCAACCTCCCCCACCCTGTGGCCAAATACAATAAAGAAACCATTAACAGCACATACAGACAGCAGCTACCAACCAGGGGTTAAAGCATAAATCATGCAGTCTCGTGGCAAAACTAGAAAAAAACCTTCCTGTGCCGTTAGTGGCTGCTGAGTGGTGGCTTGTAACTATGGGAGGGAGGATGTAAAGTCTCCTATCGGACATCCCCTTCACCCTTTGTAGCTATGCCCCTTGACGTTACTTTAAGCCATAACGAATTCAAGTCGAGTTAGTTTAAGCCTTCTGCGTTTTGTGAATGCTTGCTAAAGCTATTGACTTAATCAAACATAGATTGATATGGATACTTTGTTTGATTATTTTTGATGATTCTTTTTGCATTATCCAGGATATGCACAGTTTGTTAAAATGATCGACCAGTCAAAAAATACAGATTGGGATTGTTATTTACAACTACTGCGTTCACCAGTGAAATACTGATACCATGGATATTAGTGTCACTGTATTGGATACTTCCTTTTATAATTAGGGACCATAGAGTAAGCGAGTGTCAAAGGGCTCAATACAATCCGCTCCTTCTGATTATGTTTGTTTTTTACATCATCGCCTTAAACCAAAATGTTTTTAATGATCAAACTGTGCACTCAATGCACAAATAATATGAACATGAAGTTTTAATGTTAAAAGGTAAATCAAGGACTTGTTTTACTCAGACTAAGGATCCCCTTCCCTTACCATAGTGACGTGTTATTCTTTACTTTGTTACATATAATGGACAGTTGGAGGTGTAGTACCATTAAATACAATACTGATACTTTCCCAATAGGGCCCTTTATTACAACTGAAATGATGGTTCGTTTGGACTATTAGAGCAGATAACCAATAAGCTTTGTATAAAAACATAAACAGAGACGACCTTTATAAGATTTAAATGTTTCCACCAAATAATCACTTTCTTCTTTAATTTTGTCTTCTATTAACTTCCTCCCCATTCCATAATCTCGTAATGTTGAAAGTGCAAATCTTCTCATAATTTTCCAGTTCTCTCATTAGAAAGGTAACACCTGGGGATAAACAGAAATATTCAATTTGTATTGGAAATATTGCCCATAATGGTGGCCTGACCTGACAGTTACAGTTGGAAGAACTTCAAAAAGTTCAGTTTTCGAACTTTCGAAATTCAGTAGAAGTTCGAACGTTTGAATTCGGACCCATTAAAATCAATGGGGAGTGATAGTTGTATTACAGATAAACTAACAATGGGAACTTACTGTAATGGCTGTGGCACTGGGAAATGGTCTGGGGAACATGTCACTATCACCAAAACTGTTAAAACACTTCTTAAACATGAGCGGGCAATTATCGGGGTTACGGCCAATTCGATGGTTACCGAATAATACTTTCGAGGGTTACCGAAATCAACAGTTACTTTCGAGGATTATCGAAAATGAACAATACTTTCGAGGATTATCGAAAAGAACGATACTTTCAAGGGTTAGTGAATGATACATTCTAGGGTTAGCGAACTGCCCGAAATGAGATAATTATCCTAATACAGCCGCGAGTCCAGAAAAACCAACTAGTTTGAATAGTTCGAGTTTGTCTGAACTCATAAAGTTCGACTTGAACTCGAGTTCGAGTGGGTGTGTATGGTTACATAACCGTGTGATTATACATTGTTCCAATGAACTGCATGGTACAATATTTTATTCAGAAGTTAGTGGCGATAGATGTACAATTTTGTTTGTATGATCTGATTGTATCGTTGACATTTTTTTAACTGGCTGGATAGGAAAAAATAAATCACCAGACAATCATCCTTACACAGGCTGATCACACGATCTGCGGATTTACAAGCATGATCATGAAGTCAATGCTCAACAGTATTGGCATAATCTATATTTTATCACATTATTATTTACCAAAATCAGGAAAAAATCGAATGGACATGTCAGTATGTCCGTAGCATATACTAAAAAGATTTTTGCAAAAATGAACTTAGTCCATATAAAAAGGTATACACTGATCCTACAGTACTCATCTTTCCACCATCAAACAGTTGGTAGGCAGGATTGGGTGGTAGTTTGCCCATGTGTACCACCTAAAATCCAAATATTTTCCTTTATAATTTTAATATAATATTATGTATTTATTTTGTTGGCTAACTACCCACTTTTAAAAGGACAACTTCACTGTAAAAATTAACTTAATAAAATGAATAGTACCTGGACTAGCACATACAGTTTTCAGCTGCCAGATAAGTGTCCAGATTAAAGATAGTGCTGAAGCCAGGAGAAGCTGTCAGTCTTCTCACTGAACTAGTTTTGGGAGGTAGGAATTGAGTTACCAATTCCCTGCACCAGGTCATTTCATTTTAATAGTTTTTCAAAAACAAAAATAACTTTATATGCACTATAGTTCTCCTTTAAATTTAATTTAAATTAATTATAAAGATATCCTTAAAAAAGTTAGAAAAAACAATACTAACATTCATTTAATAGAACACTTTTTTGAAGATCAATTTAGACAATCGGAAAAAACAATTACCATATCCATGTAAGAAGTCATCGAAACTAGAAACAAATGGCCTGTCTAAAATGTCCTCGGCGTGGAGAGCTTCTTTCACTGTCTCGTAGTCACATAACACGACTGTCTTTTCCCCTCCAACATGTACAGTGAATATGGAGCCGTACTTTTTTGATAACTGAAAAGTAACAATCATCATAAAAACCGAATAATGCACAGTAAACAGTTTATTTTTCATACTTATTATCTCTTTTATGATTTGAACACTGAATTCAAGTTTTAAGAAGAGAACTTACCAACATGAATTGGAGAAAGAGATATAAAAATGATTTACTTATCTAAAATATTACTTTAAAGTAAAAATGTGTTACTGTGTTAAGTGAATCCCTGTTGGAAAGGATTTTGGAGTTTTGGGGGATAACAAACTTAAAGGTAGCAAGCAGTGCCAGGCAGCAAGAGCCAGAGCCAGCATGGTATTGTCTGTATAAAGAGAGGTATGGATTCAAGGGAGGAAAATGTAATTCTCCCTCTTTACAAAGCATTAGTAAGGCCTCATTTGGAATATGCAGTGCAATTTTGGAATCCTGTGTACAAAAAGGACATCTTTGAAATGGAAAGGGTTCAGAGAAGGGCAACCTAAAATTAATAAGGGGATGGGGGAGCTTGAATATGAAGAGAGACTGGAAAGTTACAATTATGTTCGCTGGAGAAAAGGCGCTTGCGTGGGTTATGATTACTGTGTATAAATAAATTAGTAGGCCATACATTAAACTATCTGGGGCATTGTTCACCATAGAACATGTCAAGAGACACAAGGACATCCCTTAAGACTTGAAGAAAAAAGGGTTAGGCTTCAGTTCGGAAAGGGTTTTTTCACTGTGAGAGCGGTAAAGCTATGGAACTGTCTTCCAGTGGACGTTGTAAAGGCAGGTTCATTGGTCAGTTCAAAAAAAGTGGATGAGTTTCTGCAAACAAGGAAAGTTACAAGTTACTCGTATTAATACATAAAGTAGAGTTGATCCAGGGAAATTTCCTATTGCCACTTGGAGTCAGGAAGGAATTTTTTCCCCCTTCATAAATTTGGTGTTTTTTTTTGCCTTTCTCTGGATCAACAGTTAGGCAGGAAATGAGGATATGCTAGATGGGTTGGACTGGATGGACGTATGTCTTTATTCAACCTCAAATACTATATACTATACTATACTATACTATACTAAAGTGACAAAAGACTAAACACTTTGAACACACCAACCCGTGGTAAGTAGCTGTATAGTTCTTACCAGTGGTGTTTTACCCATATGCCTCGGGGTCAAAAGTCTCAACAAAAAAAGTCTATGGGCATGGGCTGCACAAGAGCCTACACAAAGAGGATGGTGGAGAGGGCAACAGTGAAGGTGGATGGAATGCACACACACACACATCTCAAAGTGCTCTGGTTCATATTGGCACATAACTGTTCTTTAATGATAATGTTAATTAACATTAGGGTGTATTAACTGGAAAAGATCACAGGAAGAGATTACTACAGAAACTGCTATCATCTAGGTAAATCTGCTGTACGCAATTCAATATCGCACGTATGCCTCCCAGTCAATGAAAAAATAGCGTTGCCACTTTCTTTTAACAAAGATATCAGTGGCTTTAAAATGTCGCACAAAAAATGGTGGAAACGTAATATTGAATCGACTGCGCAGGTGTTTTTTGCATTACCTGCTCAGCTGGCACCAAGTAGGAGTTAAAGTTGCGCTAACTCTTATTGTTAATTTCAGAAAACTGTGCAATGCCTCTTGGTATCGTGTGTTCTAAAAACATCTAAGTAATTTAGAAGGAATTTGATCATTTATATCCAAGTACAGTAATTGGAGATATGAAAATAATACAGAATGTATTGCTAAAGCAAAAAGCATTGCCATCTATTATTCCAAATTTGGAGAAATGTGTCTTCCTCTACTTACAAAGATAACCCACCTGGGCAAACTTCTATATTGTTATAATGCCCTGGTGAGTATGAGAGAGAAGAGAGAGGGAGAGTGTGTTATGGGGTACACTAACTAGATCGATCATTTATAGACTACACAATCCCATATGGAACGGATTGCGGCTCCTAATGTAACTATTTCCTACTGAATTAAAGAGAGCTCACAAAAACAGAAATAGGGGGAAGGGCAGTTTCATTACACTCACTAACTGTATCCATCTCAAAATAGTCCCTGCATAATAATTACTTAAAATAAACTAATAGAATTATTTCTTCCTTTATTTAACTACATCTCAGTATAAATAATTACCCAGGTTGGTCTTTATTAAGAAAAAATAAAAACAAGTCCCTCACGAATAGTCATTAAAATAATTTAGTTTCTAGTACAAATAGTCATTCTAATTCTGATCTTATAAAGTAACCCCCCCCCCACAACACACACACAACACTTTACAAAATAATAATAAAACACAACCTCACCTCTAAAATATGTTTGTAAGGTCTCTCCAGATAATATGTGCAGATTTCCAATGATCGGTAAAGGCTTTGGACCTGGGGGGTAATTATATAAAATGCTTCTTTTCTGGTTAAAAACATTTCTGACCATAATAAGACACAGCAAAGCAGTGAGAAGAATGGTGAGCAGATCACTAATGAACATGTCTACAGCTAAATCTGGAAAGAGCAAAGGGAAAACATGAAATATATAAAGACTATAAACTGTATTCCTACCAACTAGATCTAAACCAACAGGGAAACATGAAATATATAGAGACTATAAACTGTATTCCTACCAACTAGATCTAAACCAACAGGAAAACATGAAATATATAGAGACATATAAACTGTAATCCTACCAACTAGATCTGATCCAACAGGGGAAACATGAAATATATAGAGATATAAACTCTAATCTACCAACTAGATCTAAACCAAAAAAGGGAAAACATGAAATATTAGAGACTAAAA